>RANY01000119.1:0-55027 GCA_009805235.1 Neurospora pannonica FGSC 7221
CAGGTGCGCACCGTGCCCAACGCCTCCATCATGAGCGGCATCGGCGCCGCGGGCCTGCAGCTGTACAACTTCGSGCAGACGGTCAGCATGGTGTTCTTCCTCGACAACTGGCGGCCCGCGAGTTTCTATGATCGCATCAAGGAGAACCGCTCCATCGGCCTGCACACGCTCGTGCTGCTGGACATCAAGGTCAAGGAGCAGAGCCTGGAGAACATGGCGCGCGGCAGGAAGATCTACGAGCCGCCTAGGTACATGACGGTCGGCACCTGCGCGCAGCAGATGTTGGAGATTGAGGAGGAGAAGCAGGAGGGCGTGTATGGCCCCGAAAGTCTGGCCATTGGCTGCGCCCGTGTCGGTGGAAAGACGGAGAAGTTCGTGTCGGGCACGCTAAAGGAGCTCTGCGATGCTGATGATCTGCTGGGTCCCCCGCTGCACAGCTTGATCCTCCTGGGAAGGAGGACGCACGAGCTCGAGCACGACTTTGTGAGGGAGTTTGCTGTTAACAAGGAGAACTGGGACAGGATATGGAAGGCTGATTACTGTGGAAAGCAGTAAATCAAGTTTTTCTTGTTTCAAAACGTTCGATTAATTTAACTTGTTGCTAATATTGCGTCCGACTCCAGTTTAGTCGTGAACGAGTTGACAGTGCGTTTCCAGCCCGTCAATACCTCGACTTTCTAACTGTGAAGCTAGCTAGGCACATTCATTATCATCATCAACTCATAAATCATTCGAATCCCACGACACTCCCGCAACTTAGTGCGACGACCTCCAAGACCGAACCTCCTGCTCGCTAATCTCCCGCAACTTGTTCACCGACGCCGGCTTCCCCGTAATAGCACCCTGCGCCACATCCGCCACCTTGCCAACAATATTCTTGGTCGAAATAGCATAGTGAGCGGTAACCATCTTGACGCGAATGACGGCGACGCGCGGGTCCTCGGGGCCGCCGTCGTGGACGCCGTCGCCCAAGTCGCCGAACCAGGCCTTGAGCTGCGGGTTGTAGTGCTTCCGGACCAGGTCGCGGTCCGTGACGATGCTGGCGGTGCCGCTGACCGAGGCCCAGTCGCCCGTCGTGCTGTTGAGGAACGAGATGTTGATGTGCTCGTCCGACTTGAGGTCGTCCGTCTTGCCGGACTCGGTGTTGGTGTGGAAGAGGAGGTCGATGCCATCGGCTTCCTGGTTGTTGCACATGGTTAGTTTGATTCGTGAGGAGAAGGGAAGAAGAGGCAATATGAAGTTTTTTGAAGTCGAGGTGAACTTAAACTTGGGAACTACATACAGTAGCGGCCAGCGCCATGCAGCGGGAGAGGAGATATCCCGTCTTGGAATCACGAGTGGTCATCATGCTGAACTTGTTGCTGGTCATGAAGCCAGCGAGGTCCTTGATCTTTTGGTCCAGAGGCACCTCGTTGTCGAGGTTGGCCTTCTTGTAGGGGTCGGCCGGCTTGTTGCCGGTGTCAGCGTTGGAGAAACCTTTGCCGGACATCTTGTTGGTCTTGTTTTTGTTTTGGGTGTGGTGGTCGCTCTTGATGTTGGTTGTGGTATAAGGTTGTGTGAGGATGTGTTGGGAGGGTTGGGTCAGTGAAGGAAGTGTGTTGGTGATGGTTGTTGTTGGTCTTGTTGGTCTTACTGCCCAGACTGCTCTGGTGAAAATGATTTTCATCTTTGCTTTGGGAGAACGTTGTATGCTATATACGTGCGAGGTTCGTCATGACAGTCGTTTGAACTCCCTCCCCGCTTTCTCCTTTCATCCAATTGCACTCGCCCAAGGTACATGATGTAAGTAACCGAAGTTGCTCCTTACCAGTTGTCCCAGCAGACCGTGCTTTCCCATTCCTCTATCCACGGGCAACCGTCATCATAGACCGGCAGCAATATGCGGTGCTTTATTTGCTTGTTGCCGTTTTGGGAAGCAGGGGACGGCTGGTGACGTCACCGGTTTTTGGAGCCCTCTCTTACCACCCTCGAGCCACCAAACAAACTCCAAAGCGTTGACCCCATTATTTGCTTTCTCGATTGGATCGAAAGGCGATCTTTGTCTCAGTGGAACTGTACACAAGATCGGGATGTGTTATTGTAATCCAATTGTGTGTTTTCTGTGAATTTCCAGGGTGTTCAAGCTAACCACCATCGACGGCGATCCTTTTTCATCCGTCCGTTCATCCCGTCCAGCCGTCCTCCATTTCTCCAACATTAGCCCTGTTTTGGGGAAACAAGTGGGAGTGTTCTCACGGGAGACTTCCCGAATGCAACTTCACTAAAGCCAATTCCAAGTTGATCCGAACTGTCTACTTACACATACATCTACGTACATCTCTGCAACTTAATCGGGGTCCGGGCCACCCCCGTGCCTGTCAGGCCTGCCCTGATCCGGGTCTCGAACACTTCCCCTGCCAAGCTGTCATCCGGAACCCGCCGACCCGCTGAGATGACACTTTCAGCTGATATGGGCTCAAGTGCCAAAACCATGAAATGCTCAAGCAGAAGACGCAGCAGCAGGCGTCAAAATCAGCACCACCCAAGCCACCTTTCCCTCGGCATCCTTCAAGGCCGTCCAGTGACTAACCAGCTTCCTGCCCTTCGGGTGCTGTCCCTGTCCCTGTCCCCGTCCCTGTCCCTTCTCCCCTTGTTCTTCCACTTTTGATGCTGATGCATCTTTACCTCCGCCTCCGCCTCCGCCTCCGACGAGTCCTCGGAAGGCGAACATGTTCCCGAGTCTCTCCACGGTCCCGTGCTCCTTCAACTTATCACTCAGCCTAGAGGTAGATGGCCGATAGTCCGAGCTGGCTGCTGACAAGGCACCGTCTCTTGTTGCTGCTGATCTTCCTTCATGGCTGCCGACGTTACTACGGCTGCGCGCCCGGGTTGAGGAGAAGAGAGAGGGTGGTTTGTCTGCGGCTTTGGTATCTCTTGAAGGAGTGGTAGTGGTGGATGGGACGGAATCACGAGCAAGCGTTGATATCTCAAGTGAGAGGGACTCGCCCGCCGCCATGCTTTCGAGGACGGTAGACCGGAACGTCTTTTCGACCAAGTCGGTCGAGCTCGTGGCGCATACCAGGAGCGAGAAGATGGACCGGGAATGGACAATGGGCGGGTCGTGACCCTTCAGGCCGAGGAAATCGAGGGCTTCGGTGGAGCAGAAGGCTACCGGGAGGTGCGGCAGCCGTGAGTGGCGCTTGTCGTTGGTCTGGTGTGGGAAGATGTGGAAGGATGTTGAGGGCGAAGGGACGTAGCGCATCACGAAGAAGCATGAGTAAGGTGTGCTTGGCTTGGGTAAGGGTTTTGGTGGTTCGGGTTCAACTTGGTAATGCTCGTGGAAAGGGTTCGAGATGCCCCAATCTTTGACGTAACTGTCCACGGGGGAGGGCGATGGTGACTTCCTGGCATTCATGAGGGCGGCCGGATCTTCTGGCCCGCACTCTTCAGGGCTGGTGTCAGGCACGTTCTTTCTGGAAATGAAGCGATCGAAAAGACGCTGTCGGTGGGATCGTCGAGGTGTGGCCGGTGGTTTCTCGCCCGAGAGACACGAATCTTGGATGTGTATGGCAGGTCGCTGAGCTGAACCTTCGTGAGATTCTGTTAATACGCCGGGTAAACAGTCCTCCCTTTTGGGTGTATCAAAGTTGAGAAGGTTCATGATATCCTGGTATCCTGTGCCCATACCCTTCGATATGTTGATCTGACCACCGAGACAGTAGCGCACGATGCCGTCTTCCACCAGAGGACAGATGAACAAGAAGTTCCAGAAAGGAGTCCCATCTTTGCGATAGTTGACAATCAGCTCAGTGTGTTCTTGTCCCATGAAGATCGCATTCCGGATTCGACGTACTGCGTCGCCGTTGGTGGAGTGGCCCTGCATAAATCTGCAGTTCTTCTGGGGTACCTCGTGTCTCTCATAGCCAGACATTCTCAAGAAACCTTCAGATGCATAGACTATAGGGTTATCAGGTTTCCAAGAGTCGGTAAGACAGAAGGCATTGCCAAGGCCAGGATAAGTTGACTTGGATGTGCTGGAGGAAGAGGGCTGAGTGACGGATAAAGAAGTCCTCAGACGGTCCGCAAGCTGAGACTTGATGAACTCGGGATAGAGGTCATTGACGAGCCGCTCTTCAGCTGCGAACTTGGCTTCTCGGTACAGCCTTTCCAATGACGGCAGTGCAGTCCGAGCACACTGTTTTGTGTTTGCCTTGAAAGCAAGTGGATATGTGTAAGAGGCTTCGATGGAGGATGTTGCCGGAGCCTCTAAGTAAGTTGAAATGTGATTGATCAGGCATCTCAAGGTGTCAAGCGCGCCGGTGTACTGGTCCGCCTAGAAAATCCACGGGTAAGAATCATGACTTGCTATCATGTCACTGACCGGGGAAAAGGACAATGAACATACCTTCAACAGAAGCTCCACGTCCACGGAATAGTTCCTAACCTTGGCAAAGTCGCGCAGCTTGCTTCCGACCTCCGGGTCTGAGAAGGCTATTTTGATCACAGCACGATCGAACAAGTTGGGGAGTGACCCCACATAATGTGCGTGGTCACTTGAGGCCACACTCGTAGTGCCCCCCAAGGAGATGGTATCGATGGTGCTAACGGCATCAACATCCTTTTGCTTCTTCCAGTACCAAGGTGAATTCATCGGACTCTCCGACCTGCTGTCTGGGTACTGACGGAACGAGGACTTATTCGTATGCATCGAGAGGGCCGAGTCGCTTCGTAGTCGCACATGGGTTCTTTCAGGCTTCAGCTTTGGACTTGCCGGTGCAGGTGGTGGTGATAATGCCGTGGGATGGGTCAAGGTTGCCGTGGTGCTGGACTTGTAGGGCAGCACCATCGAAGTGCTTGACTGATCGCTGCCGCGCCTTTCCAGGTCCGAGTCAACACCATATGGTGAACAGGGAATGGAGTCGAGTGTGCCTCTCCTGGAGCGCCACATGATTGGTATCGGACTGAAGTGGTTGAGAATTTTGATTCGGTAGTAGTCTGCTTTCGTCTGGACGATAAAAAAGGACTCGAAGTTGACCACAAAAGATCTAAACAACAGACACTCGTCAACAACTTCCGGACGGAAAGACCCCTTTAGTAGAATCGGTATTGCCGAGACTGTGCGTATAGCGCTTTTTTCTGTTGACCTTCAGTTTTCTCTCGTGTGCTTTAACCACCGAGGCTGCCACCAAGCATAAACCACTCATTCCACCAAAGCAAGAGGCAAAAAAGGCGACGATCCGGTCCTTCTCCCAGACGAAGAAGGACTTCCCGACCTTCATTCCGTGTTGAGGACGCTTTTCTGCGAAGAGCCGTGATGATCCGTGGAAGAGATGACATCCGGCGGTACGGTTCATTGAAAAGAGTCGAGTGCAAACGGGCAATCCTTGGTTCCAAAAAAAAGGAACGGGGCCCATCTCGGTCATAGGGGTCCAAGTGACTTTACTTTTCACCCACTGCGAGTGAGTGACGGCAGTTCACCTAACCCGAGGTACACCTAGGCTTCCTTGACCGTCGCCGTGCCAACTTCCGCGAATAGCCAGTCCAGCCGGGAAAGGCACATCAACTCATCTCAAGCGTTTGCATCGAGGATTAAGACCACCATCCATGCCATGTTTCAACCGGGTCGTTGCAGAGGGCCACTTGGCTTGGCTTCCATGAGAAGATTCCATGCCACGAGTGTCGACACAAGTGTTTCAAGCCACGAGCCAAAGTTTTCGGATGGTCGGTCTGAGAATATCCTGAGAAGAGTCAGTGATTCCTATTTTGTGGGCATACCATCCACACTTTAGTGATAGTGTTTAGCAGCCAGATCTCTGGAGATGAAGGAGGGCCAACAATCTGCCCTGGGTCAGTCCCATTTCCTGGTTGAGGATATCTTTTGTGTCTCGTTTGCCATGATTGGGCGTCAAAGAGGTCGCGGATCATGAACATCGGATAGTTGCTCATCTTGTCCATGSAGCGGAAGGTTGGTGATGGAGGCCGGTTGAAACCAGCAGCAGGCTTCCTTCGTCTCCAATCGTCTCCTTGCGTGATTCGCTTGGTTGAAAGAGGTCCGGTTACTTGATGTTCGCAGCTGCCCAAACCAGATTGTATGAGAAGACGAACTGGCTGGCAGCGTTGTCGGAGCCCGGCCGGCAGGAAGACGGGATGTCCGCTCCCCTGCTGCCCGGCCACCCGACCCAGCAGAGCGCTATAACCCCGCTCAATGCACCTTCTAGCGACATCGTGAGGGGTATGCGCCCTGTAAAGCTTCCCGTCGTCCCCGCCTCTTTCCAACTCAACATCAACCTCATCAAACATGGCGATTCTTCCATCAGTATCAACCGTTGCTGTATACCTTCCGCTTTTTTGTCGTATTCAACATCTATGTGCTACCTTCAAAGCCGAATGCTACGCTACAAAGCATCTGCAATTCATGCGTTACTCTCCGACTATCCTGCGCGCACAACACCATGGCGGGAGTGCCTTGACTGAGCTCGCACTGATATTTCGTCCCACAGACCCTGTGTGTGACACTCGACCACGAGACGATCAACTTGGTGATGCAGAGCACAACCGCAGAGTCCGTCAAACGGCGCGATACAAAGGTTGTACTACTGGCAGTTGGTTCCGTCAAATGGTCCAATATCCGGTGTCACATCTCTCCCCATGAAGCCTTCATCATGAAAACACGCAAGTTCACGATGAAAGTCTTGGGAAGCAAGGTAGAAGAGAAAACATCAGAGGACTTGAAAATGCCGATCAACGGTTGCTCGTCACTTCCCCCGCCCAATGACCCCGGAAAGGTTACTTCTGTTGCTACTGTGACAACAGTGATTGACTATGGCTCCTGCCGGTTGACCTGGTGTTGTGCTCAGACCTGCACAGTCAGGGGTTCGATCAGGGCAACCGACTTTGGGGTATATTGCAGACATGGGATGAACTATATCCACCAGCCCGGTTCGATCACTCTCCTCACATAAAGCGAGCGCTGCTCCGTTATTTTTGTTCTCTTTTTCTAGCAGGTTCAGGCCTCATATACTTTATCTATACCTTATGGCTGTCTTCTGCTCACGATGACATCTCTTTCCGCTCTTTCTCTGCTCCTTCTCGCAGCACGAGCACTTGCCCAAGACACATATGATATCCTCCAATATGTCGACCCTTTGATTGGCGCAAGCAACGGCGGTAATGTCTTTCCCGGAGCCTCACTCCCATACGGCATGGCCAAGGCTGTGGCCGACACCAACAGCACCTCGAACCAAGGTGGCTTTACTCTGGATGGCGCCCCGGTTACTGGCTTCAGCATGATGCATGATAGTGGTACCGGTGGTAGCCCGTCTTTGGGCAACTTTGCCTTGTTCCCTTACACCAGCTGCCCTGGAGGAGACATTAACCGATGCGCATTTCCCAAGAAGACTCGAGCCAACTTTGGCGGTTTTGACAATTTCAGCGTCTCTGCCAGACCTGGGACATTCGGAATCACCCTAAACACTGGCATCCGGGCAGACATGACGGCTACTCAGCATACCGCTTTATTCAGATTCACGTTCCCTGAAAATAGCACCATTGGTGAAGCCGCGCAACCACTGATTCTACAAGATCTAACTGATCTGTCAAACTCGAGGCAGGACAATGGAACAGTATCAGTCGATGAGAAGACCGGCCGCATCACGGGAAGCGCTCGTTTCCTGCCCAGCTTCGGTCAGGGGAACTATGTTCTTTACTTTTGTACTGACTTCTCCGGTGCCGAGATCTTGGATAACGGCATCTTTGCGGACAGCAGAGCAAGCGCCTCCGTCAAAAACATGACTATTTCCAGATCGATCAATGGCTACCCTCTTCCGGGCGGTGCATTTGTGAGGTTCAAATCCGGAGCCAAGCCGATTCTGGCAAGAACCGCAACGAGTTTCATCAGTGTCGAACAAGCGTGCAGACACGCCGAGTCTGAGATCCCCGACTTTGACTTCGACCGGATTTCCCAGGCAGCAACAGAGCAATGGCGGGCAAAGATGGGCGGAATCAGGGTATCAACAAAGGGCGTGGATGAATCTTTGGTTACCAACTTCTACAGCGGCATCTACCGCACTTATATCAATCCGCAAAACTACACGGGCGAAAATCCGCTGTGGTCTAGCAGTGAGCCTTACTTTGATTCATTTTACTGGTATGTCCTGTCTGATATTCAAAGTATCCGTTCTTTACTTACAATTGCAGCATATGGGATCTCTTTCGATCTCAGCTCCCGTTTCTCACCATCACGGACCCAACGGCAGTCACTCAGATGATACGCTCTCTCATTGACACGTATCGGCACGTGGGATGGCTTCCCGACTGCAGGATGAGTCTTAATAAAGGCTATACACAGGTAAATTCATCATGTCCAAAGTAGAGGACTGTTCTGACACAATTTCTTGTAGGGTGGCTCAAACGCCGATGTGGTACTAGCAGATGCGTACATCAAGGGTCTTAAAGGAGGCATCAACGTACGTTCCACCATATCCAGCTTGCTTACCATCTTTGCTAACCTATTCTAAGTGGGAGGATGGCTACGCCGCTGTTGTCAAAGATGCCGAGGTCGAGCCATTCGACTGGTGCTGCCAGGGACGCGGTGGCCTCGACAGCTGGCATACTCTCGGTTACATCCCCGTCCAAGATTTCGACTGGAAAGGCTTCGGGACATTGACGCGATCCATCTCCCGTACGCTCGAATACGCCTACAACGACTTCTGCATCGCCGAAATGGCCAAAGCTTCCGGCAGAACAACCGACCAGGAGAAGTACACTCTTTCCAGCGGCAACTGGCGCAACCTCTACAAAGAAGACCAGACCTCGTTCTGGTGGAACGGCACCGACACCGGCTTCACCGGTTTTTTCGAACCTCGCTACCTCAACGGCACCTGGGGATACCAGAACCCACTGAACTGCTCCAACCACGACAACTTCAGCGTCTGCTCCCTCCAAAACAACGGACCAGAGACATTCGAGTCCTCCATCTGGGAATACGGCTTCTACGTGCCGCACGACCAAGCAACGCTGATCAGCCTGTACGGCGGTCCAGACCGATTCGTCAACCGCCTGAACTATCTCCACGACCAAAACATCACGTACATCGGTAACGAGCCATCCTTCCTCACCGTGTTCCAGTATCACTACGCTGGACGACCAGCTCTCTCCGCCAAACGCGCCCACTATTACATCCCTGAGTTCTTCCGCACCACTCCCGATGGTCTGCCGGGCAACGACGACAGCGGCGCGATGGGCTCGTTTGTGGCCTTCGCCATGATGGGCCTCTTTCCTAACCCGGGGCAGAACGTGTACCTGATTACTCCGCCGTTTTTTGAGTCGGTGAATATTACGAATCCGTTGACGGGCAAGACCGCGAGGATCAGGAATGTCAACTTTGACCCTAGTTATAAGGACATCTACATCCAGAACGCAACGCTTGATTGGGTAAGGTATACCAAGAACTGGATCGACCATAGCTTTTTCACTGAAGGAAAGGAGCTGGTCTTGACGCTGGGTGAGAAGGAGAGTGACTGGGGGACGAAAGTGGAGGATCTTCCTCCGAGCTTGGGAGAGTATGAAGGATTTGGGAACTCGTCGTCCTCTGGATATGGGTCATGGAATAATACCTCTACCGTTGGCGGTGCCAAACGGATCAGGGGCTGGTTGAGGGGGGGTGAGGGTGTGGGAATTATGTGATAGCTTCTATTCTTTGTCAGTATGCCTTAGCGGCCGTATTTCCTTTCCCCATTCATAGAGGTAAGCAAACAACATTGAATTACCACCACCATCCACCACTAAGAAACATCCATAAAGAAAACCCACTCCTACCTTATGTACTTGTAGGCATCACCACCCCAATCCTTCAAGAAAACCGAAATCCCTCCGGTAAATGCCCCCCAAACCCGCCATCCTCCACCAACCTCCTCCCCGCCTCCCACACATCCCCCGGCACCTCCATCCTAACCTGCCACCCCTTCTCCCCATACTCTTTCAGTCTTACCAAATCCCCCACCATCACATTTATCACCAGCTCCCTCCCATTCCCACTCTCCTCATCAGGATACTCCTCCCATTCCAACGGCGGACTGGTTACACTATATTTCACTTTCCTTACTTGCTTTCTTTTCACTCCTGCTTCTGCGTCTGCGACTGCGTCTGCGTCTGAAGAAGAAGAAGAACAAAAAGAAGGCCACTGCGCCCCAAAAGTCCCCCAACTCCTCCTTTCCATATACGGTTTCTGAACCAGTAAAAACTCATCTACTTTTATACCACTTTGCTGTAGTAAAGCATGCGTAAAGCGAACGTTTTCGCCCGTGTTGGTGGATTCCTCTTCGATTATGATTGACGAAGAGGGGACGCCCATGGAGAGGGCGATGGAGGCGAAGAGGGTGGCTTCGGATTGGAATTTTTTGGGGGGTTGGGTGTCATTGGCGTCAGATGAGGAGGAGGAGGAGGAGGAGGCATGGGCATGGGCATGGGGATCACCGGTCAAAGAGCGCGTGAGAATGCCGGAATGGCCGGAGAAGAGGAGGTATTTGTAGGCTCGCCGGCGGCATGGTGTTTCTCCTGGTACATCGCTGGAGGAAGAGGCGGTGGTAATGGATGGAGAAGGAGAAGGAGGAAGAAAGGTGGTGAGGAAGAGGTGGGCGGCGTAGCGGGCTACGCGGAGGTCGAGGGAGCAGAGGGTGAAGATTATTCGGGTTGGTTCTCCGTCTTCTAAGTCTTCTGATGGGTCTTCTGATGGGGCTTGAGGAGGAGGAGAAAAGGYGGGAAGGGGCATGTGCATTCGGTGGTAGTTGTAGATGGTGCGTGCCCAGGAGTCGATCGCTGCTGGCGTTGCCCTTTTTTCGGTGTTGGTTGTGATAGCTGCATCGGGTGTCGTGCGGGTGCCAAGTATGTCCGCCGGGGCGGGAACCGAGACCGGGGCCGTGGACGGAGCTGTTGTTGYGGCCGGGRCGGGGACGGTGGAGAGAAGGGACGCGCCGGGAGCGGGAGCGGGGCCGTGAGTGGGGACCCCATCCGGGGGTTGTTGTTCTTGCGACATCCTTTGATCGTTTGCTACCTCTAATGGGAGGTATGGCACTTGTGATGAAGAATTTGACCCAGGAAGAGCCAGATCAACCTCTACCGGTGGCAGAAAAGAAGCTGGCGGGCCGCGACTGTTATATGATCTTTGTTAGTGAGGAGAGGAGGGAAAGGATGTCGCGATAAGAAGTCACTGCGGAAAGTCCGGGTCGCCATTTGTAGGCCTATAACTGGGCGGGGTAACACTGAATATCAGCAGAAGGCGCTCATGGCCAACCATCGCTATTGGTATCGGTAGCTGCATTCCGAGGAAGGTCACTGAGAGTGGGTGCAGGATAGGATGCTGACTGCCATGAGATTCCCTCATATTCCCATCATCAAATCGTTAGAGAAAAGGCTACCATCCATACGCAGTATGTATAACCCAATCCCTCGCCTACCTATCGTACAGATTTCTTTTCAGCCTTAAAGCCAACGTCGCGCAGGGTATCATGCCCACCTCCATGTGCGCCGCCGATTGAAGCAACACATCAAAACTCCTTGGTCTCGCCAATGGCACACGTATCAAACACTCCCGTCTCCGGCATTCCACTCGTCTTCAACGCCTCCTTCAACAACTTGGGCGGCTCCTCAACCTCCTCGATCGTCAACACCCACGTGCCCCAATGGATCGCCATCGCCTTTTCGCACTTGGTGTCCTTGAAGATTTCCACTGCATCATACGGGTTCGAGTGCAAGCCGCTCCACATCCACCTGGGCTTGTACGCGCCAATGGGAATCAGACCCAAGTTGAACGGTCCGCGCAGCTCACCGATGTGCTTGAAATGAGGGCAGCGGGGCAGTGAGTCGTACTTCGGTCCGTAGTCGTCTTCCTCCGCCGGCATCTCCGGTACGGCGCGGTAGCCCGTGTCACCGCCGAACCAGACGGACTTGCCGCCTGACTTGATGGCGAAGGAGCACCATAGGGTGGTGTCCTTGTCCCAGCCGGTGCGGGCTGAGGAGTGTTGGCATGGCAGGCAAGATACTTGCGCCTCGATTTCTTCAACAGTCTCCTTGCCCTCGGCAGTGGTCACAGGCTTCTTGGTCAGGGTGGCATCCTCCCACCAGTCCATCTCCGTCACCTTGTCGATACCCGTGTCGCGGAACCAACTCGCCAGTCCCAAGCCGACAAAGAACTGCGCGTCCGGGTTGTGCTTAGCGAGCTCGCGCACAGTCAGCTCCGACAGGTGGTCATAGTGCGAGTGCGAAATGACGATGGCATCCAGCTTGGGGATGTCGGCCAGCGTGCACGGCGGCTGAGTGTACCGCTTGGGGCCGACAAAGCGGCTGGGCGCGCAGCGATCCTCAAAGACGGGGTCGAAGAGCACGCGCAGGCCGTTGGGGTACTCGAYGTAATAGCAGGCGTGGCCGAGCCAGGTGGCGCGCAGGGCCTTGGTGTCGCTGCTGCTTTGCGCCTGAGACTTCTCTTCCAGGAAGTAAGGCTTGATGACGGGAATCTGAACATTGGACAAGTCGGGAGCTGGCATCTTGCCCTGAAGCCTTGACCTGTAAGCACGTGTTAGCGCAATGAACATGATGCGTCGGCGCTATGATGCTCCTTACAAGAACATCTTCCCTACCACCTGCAGAGTGTTGCGCACGACACCGGCAGACGGATGCGGGTTCTGGAACCCGATGAGTTCACCCTTGGAATCCCTGACATGATGGTCGGTGGCATCCTCGGGCGCGACACCCAACGTGGGCTTGGACACGGTGGTTGAGTATCCGGCCATGGTGTTAAATGATCTCCTTAACAATGTCTGGGCTGTTGGGGTAGCTCGGGCTCTTATATGATGGTGGTGCACGGGTGATCCAGACAGCAGCAGATGACGTGCGTGGTTCGTCGCAACTGTTGAAGTCGACGACCATCTAGACCGGCATGCTGGCCCTTTAATAACTGACACCGACAGTCCGGATGGCGTCGATGACAATAATAGCTTTAGCTTGTCCGACCGCAAACCCGCCGAGACATATCGGGAACTGCCACTCATTGAGGATGGCCCTGTGGTGTGGTGCAGCCCCACTTGCTATAACCTCTAACAGTGTGCTAGCAGCGGTGCCCGTGGATAGGCGAAGCGGGCGGTGCAAAATGAACGCGGCCGCGTTAATAACGTAATAAAGCGACCCACCAAAGTCGCGCTTCGCCCGCGTGACTTTTTGTTATCTTCCCAACACTGCCGTGCACCTCACTCAGAGTCCGAGCGACCGTCTGACTGCAGCGCGCCGAGCGTCAAACACTGTCAACACAACCAACCGAACCTCAATTCCCCTTCTCTGAGTCTTTTGTTCTTTCACCCCGCGGGTTCCGGTCCTGTCAGATTGTGCCGCGTGTGGCGTTGGGGGTTGAGGGTCAGGTTGTTTTGCAGCGCTCGCTGGTGGTTGATTGGCGGTGCTCCGAAAGCAGTAAAAGCTCTCACAGACGTGCTCTTTTTCCCGCCAAAAAGAAAGGAAACACAGCGCAAAGAAAAAAAATCCATTCCTCCTCCGTTCGCCGAACCTCGGCGTAGCCCGGGGTCCTTGGCATTCCGAGACAAGGTTGCAACGGAGGGGGTTAGGGTTGTACCCCCCGGTCTGATAGGGCTTGGCGTCAACGATGATTCAGGGGTCAAAGTGAGGCCATTCCCATCTTTAACTGTGCAAGTCGAGTACTCGAGTTTGTTCCTTTCGCAGTCTCACCAACCGGCAGAAAGGCAACAGATGCTAAGCTATTCATCTCCCATATCCCCAGAATCGGGTTACACATCGTTACCTCGTTTTCCCATTGCTGGAATATTATCTGTGGTCTACAGCAGATATTGCAAACATGAACGACCATGGAAACCTCATTTAGCCGCAACGGCTGCTACCCATCCACCGAAGTAAAAACGTGGGGAAACCCTGTCATGTGATGTCGTGTATAACCTGCCTTGGGCCATCCTGGCCTCCTTAGGGGGCTTCTTTTACTCCCGGTTCCGCTGATTTCCGTTGAAAGGTCCCAAAAAGCTAGAGACACTGAGAATATACGGACAGAGTTTAACCAGCAAGAGCTTCAACATTGCTTGGCAACCTGGATATATACCGGCCATGACCACATTTGCAATGGCCATGGAGATGGACAATAGGACAGATAGACGGGCTGTCTCAATCTCCATGCTTTAATAGGTTATGGGCGATGGGGATGTGGAGTCGGTTTGTGAGGCCTGGTGCCAGGCGGGTGGGCTCGACGACGACGGGGACGGCTCTGCCGAGTGGGGTGAAGGTTGCGAGTTTGAGGAATGTGGATGGGAGTGTGGCGACGGTGGTGTTGAATGGGGATGGGAGTGCGGTGAAGGTTGGGGTTAGGGTGGGTGCAGGTGATCAGGGGAAGGGATATGGAAGTGTGAAGGCGTGGGTGACGGATAATACGAGGGAGATTGCGGACGTTGAGACGGGGTTTGATGAGGCACAGGGGGTAGGGAGCGTGAGCGTGCCGAGCAGGGCGATGATTGCTGTTGTTTTGTATCCTGTCGAAGGTGGTGGTCAAAAGTAGGGAGGGTGTGTTCAGGTTAGTCACGGAATCTAGGGTTGTGTTCTTTGTTTGGTATACCATCAACATGCTTACCTTTAACTAAAGTTTTAAACCAAAAGGCTTTTATTTTCCAGTCTGGTATCGAGACTCAATATACCGCGTGACGGGTGTGTGACACGTTGATGGTGAAGTGAATTGATGTTGCCTAATCCTTATTCCTGGTAGTAAAACCAGTTATGTCGTATAATTATTCAGCATTGTTGAGTGAAGTAAAAAACAAGAAGGGAAGGCAGGCACACGCTCGACGCCCAAACCAAAGTCAACCGCAAATCCTGGAAACGCAACTGTAACCATTCGGCCATATCCTTTCTTGATACTGATCTCGTATTGCCTTATCCTCTCCCTAAGCCCCATCGACGAATCTTCATGCCATGTCACTCCTCCCTTAACCCCCTTTACTCTCCCCTTCCACTCTTTTGACTCGCCTTTTCGACCGGCATCCTTCTTCCCATCGTGTCCCATTCCTTCTTTTCTCAACTCCTTCCTTTCCCTTCCCCTCCTTTTCTCCCCTCCCCTCCCTTATCCCTTATTCTCCCTTTCTCTTCCCTTCCTTTCTTTTCCCTTCCTTTCCATGTCGTCAGTCGAGGAGCCGAAAATGCCACCTCAATACTAAGGAGCAACACAAACAACCATCGGCGGCGGGCCACCCGCAGCACCCGGAGCCGGAGCCGCTCCCACAACACTGCTATTCGGCAACACCGTTCCACCGGGCATGTACGCGTATCCGTTGACGACCTGTGGAGCCTGCTGGACCTGTTGAACTTGGACGGGGTAGTAAGTGACCGGACCCGGAGGCGGGGGCGGGGGAGGTGCCTGGGGTGCGAATCCGCCCGTTAGGTAGGTCGTGGTAGTGACGGTGTTGGTTAGGATTGGCATCGGCGGCGGCGGAGGAGGAGGAGGAGGAGGAGGAGGAGCCGCGTGGAAGAAGGTGGTGGTGGTTTGGGCGGCGTAGCCGCCGCCGGGGAAGACGAAGTAGGGGGAGGCCATCGTGTAGATGATGGGAGGCTGCTGATGTGTTGGATCGAGAGGGTTCGTGGTGTGCGCTGTTGTTGCACCTGCTGCTGCTGCGCCTGTCGCAGCTCCCGTTGCTGCTCCTGCTGCTGCTGCGCCTGTCGCAGCTCCCGTTGCTGCTCCTGCTGCTGCTCCAGCTGCTGCACCGGCTGCTGCTGCGTCTCCGGAAGCACCTGTAGCTTCGTTGCTGTCGAGTTCTGAGGGTGGCGGGGGTGGTACGGGTTCAACTGGTGGGGCAGCTTTCTGTTCTTCTTCGCCTGCGTCGCCGGACATAGCGTCGAACCTTTTTTCAGGCAGTTAGAATGAGGGTGTGACGAGTGGGAGAAAGAAATTGCGGGTAGCCAGTTGGGCTTTTTGTAGGAAATGGGAGGGGCACGAACCTCGAGAAGCAAACCGTAGCTGTCGGCAAGAAGAAGTCCTTGGATGTGTCAGACAAGGGAAGGAGGGGCACTGGATGTGTTATTACAGGCGACCGAAGAGGAAGTGGCTCGATCTGGTTTTGGGAGTTTGGCGTTCGAGGGGTCAGTGGTTTCGACTGTGCCTGAAATACTTGGAGAGGCAGCTGTCAGGGCCTTGGGATTGAAAAAGCAGCCCCAACCCAACACTCCGCAATTACCCGTTGATGGCGGTGAATCATGATACTTTGGCTGTTTGTTTCCCTTCGTTTACCATTACGCGCAAGGCTGGAGCGATCCCCGGGTCTGGACTCACCTTCCTCCTCAAGATGTGGCGGGCTTATTACCCACGCTGCTTGTCCCGACCGCAGCCCGTTTGCCTCCTTCCACATGGGATGAAACCACCATTCACATGGAAATGTGTCACCGCTTCAGTCTTTGGCCGGTGATGTTCTGTGTCCAGTCTTGATCAGTCACCGGTGCTCTCTGGAACTTCATGGAACGGTAGGATATGTGGGACGCTGTGAGTAACTCGAACGTGTAATGTGTAATTTAAGTCGTAATAGTATCCTTGATTAAGGTGGCTATATCAAAATGCCACATCCACCATCCCCCAATGGTGCCGTCTCTAGTGCCTGGTGTAATCCTCGTGCTGTAAGCCTCCACTCTACTTCTTCTCCTCAGCAAGCATCTTCTCCGCCGCCTTGGACAGATCCTTCAAGGCATCTTGACGCTTGTACTTGGCATCCTCGATAACACCTACGAGACAATATATCAGCAATGTGAACACAGACAGGTGCTATACAAGCCCAAGATGTATGTTTGCTTACCCAGATCAGCATCACTCGAGAACCTGGTGCTCCAACGGATAAAGGTGGTGTTGGCAAACTCGCCAGAGGTTACGGCCCAGAGACGGATGGTATTGACGACGCTGGAGTAGCTCAGCTCGGGTTCGGCATTGATGACACTGAAGGTAATGAAGTGTTCGAGGTTCTGCATAGCATTGAACATGTGAGCAAAAGATGTCAGTTTTGGAAGGACATGGTAGCTTGCTTACGCTGTGCTCGTCCTGCTTGACCTCAATGACATTGCCATCCTTGAAGGTCCACCTCACAATGTCGGTCTCCTCGCTGGTGCCCTTGACATGTTCGGCTTTGGAAATGGCAGACCAGAACTTGTCGAACTCCTGGAGCTTGATGAAGTGCCAGACAAACGAGAGAGGGGCCTTGATGACGGCACTCTCGACTACCTCGCCGATGAAGCTGAAGGACTTGCCAGACATGTTTGGATGTAGTTGTGTTTTAGTTGACTTGATGTGTTTGGTTCGATTGGTGCAGTGTGTGGACTTTCGAGATGATTTGAAGATGACTTTGAAGTGTTGTATTTGCAAGCTTGAAGTCAAGTAGAGTAGTGTTTGTTGAAAGGAGGAGAATTTGGAGTAAGTTGGAGAAGATTCCAAACAGATGTATTGGGCTGATCCTCCAATACGTCATACGGAGATCACAGCACAATGATAGGATGGCAATCGCGGGGTCTGTAGTTGTCTGCGGTTAAGCACTGCAACTTCCCGTCTAGAGATGGCTGGGCATTCGCCTTCCTTTCAACAATCTTTGTCTCGGGCAAGTGCTGATTCTGCACCATCTTTCCTTCAAAATATCTCCGTGGTGGTGACTGTCTTGGATACTCCAGGTCTTATACGGATGCAGTGGTCTTGGCAATTTGGGAAGTTGCTGATCTGCATATCAATTGGACATCACTTGGCATAACTGAATGGCTTCATTCCATGGTCATCACGGTGTTTAGAATTCAACTCGGTCACTGGTCATATAGCATTCACTGATTACAGAGACGTATTCACATATGGCAAGATCACAATCGACTGATTTTAGGGAGCAGCATCAATTCAACATAGGGTATCAGAGCGATCCAGAAGGCATGCTTGAAAAGGAATATCGACAAAAGCGAAGCCTCGCCCAATCCCCGCCGACCCATGCTCAGAAACCCCGAAACAACCAAGAACTCCATAATCCATACACCAACCATGTCCCAGAATCACAGCTCGGCCTTGCCCAATGACTTCCTCATAAAACTCATTGATCCTTTGTACAATTCCGATCCTCCAGATTGTCCCAACACTGCGTTCCTACAATCTCATTGTGTCCTGCCACGAGCACATGCTTTTGTCCCGGCCTCCAGTCTCCTCCCAAGTCCCAATCCCAAGTCTCAATCCCTTGATGAAGAGGTTTTACTAACCCAGCACAGATCTTTGTTCTCGGAGTCGACCAGTACTCGACTTTCTCCTAGGTATTGGCAAGGGGCTGCTTCCCGAACGTCCGTCCAAAAACCCTCGGCGATCAGATGCTTCCTAATCCAAGTCCTCCCAGAAGTTCCGCCAGCCTTTTGTCGTTTCTCTCTTGACCAAGGCCACCACCTTGTTGGAAGAACTCATAGCGCGGCATCGAGACCGTCTCCTGGCAACACATACAGATCCAATGGATGGTATTTAGATCTGCCCCTCCCTCTCTGTTTTGGAAGTTATGGGCGTCGACGCCGGGACGAACCATGCACTTAGGACACGGTTTGTAGTCCCGCTCGCCCAGACTGAAGCGGAACTGGACCCACTCGTTCATGCGACGAACTTGTTCCAGGAATTGGTCCGCCCTGAGAAGTCTGTGGCCAAGACACAGATCCGCCGTGATGACTTTCTTGCAAGAGCATCGGAAAAGCTTCTTGGCCGTTCGAAACATGCTGGGAGCATTGTCGGCAAGAGCTTGCGCCAGCGAGTCCGAAGTGGGAGGCGTCGCGACAGGGAATGATGTGTTGTTGTGGTAGCGCATCATGTTTTCGGTAATGGCTCCAAGCTCGTAACTTTTCTTGAGGTTCTCTAGGTGATCCGGGTCCCGTTCCAGTGCCGCTTCGGCTTCGGCCCAGCGAGGTTCCTGCTGTGCCTCCTGCGCCGAACAAGGCGCGCAAAGGAAGGCGCGCGAATTTGCTATCTGGTCGTTCGTGAACCATTCCGGTAGGCCGTTGAGTACCAGCAGCCTGCTCTGGTCGCTGCAGTGGCCGCAAAGCTTGTGCGGCTCGAGATGGGTGCGGTCGGCGCATGTTCGCACCACTCCGTTGTGCGCCAGTTGGGGGTCTAGGGTACAAGGAGGGACCGTGGTAGCTGGATCAACACGGGCATCTCTCACACAGAAGCCCAGGGCCGCATAGCCTGAGTACTTGACATGCTCGATAACTGGCGAGCTGCATTCGGTAAACCCTTGATGGGCGGGAAATACTCTCGGAATGGCCAAAAGTGAAGAGATGGTCGGGAGTCCAATGAAGTCGTTGTTCCCGGGATAACAGAGTCCTGCCGGGCGCGGAGGCATGGGAAGTTGAGGTTGGTAGTAGATCCTGGGCAATGTGTCGTATGTCGTTCTCTCAAAGCGTCGTCCTGAAAGCTCGTCGGTGGGAACGGTAAGGTTGTGTATGTCGGTGCCGTTGGATAGCTGAAGAACGCCCGGTCGCAGGCAGCCCCTGGGTCGGCGCCTGAAATCGCGGCCAACCGACAGCTTGCTGAGGAGCTGGACGAGATCGTCGGGGGATGATGAGGGTCCCATGGTGTTGTTTGATGTGAAGTGCGATTGCTTTTGTGGCGTATTAGGTGGTTCGTCGTCGTCGTGTACAGGGAGGTACTGGATGGCGGTCTTGATGGTTACCAGTGAGCGGTTGGTCAAGTAGTGTCAGGAGGGAGAGATCTGTGAGGCTTACCCTTTGGTGGGAGAAGTTAAGTACCCTTGGACGAGGGAGTTGACTGTCAGTAAACCTTGAACCTTTACATGGTCGCATACACGGTCGCAACAGAATAGCGAGACCAAGGGTGAGTTTGAGTCACTGTCATCTGAACAGTGAGAAGAACAGCAAGGTTGAACTGCGTTGTTCAGGACGACGAACCTTGATCCCTATGCGGCCACTGCAACATAAACATTCACCGAGCTCAGGGGCCGCTGATGTGTAGGAGAACAATGGCATTGTCCTTGCGGACAGTTTTGTATAAGCCAAGAGCGTGAGCGAGCCTGGTCGTGGTTTGGACGTGGCCCATTCTCTCGTGAACATCTCAACTATTTGAGAAAAAGGGCCATTGTTTACCGCCATAAGCTGAACAACTTGACTGTTGTATCGTAAGAATACCTGGCCAAGGAGACTCGATACCTCGGAAACGAAGAGGTCAGAAGATTCGGGGGGATAAGGATATATATAGTATGTCAACTAGGTACTCGACTTGATGAACAACTTGGCTGGCTAGATGTGAATGGATTTATATGAGACACGCAAAACAATACGCAACGAATGAATGATCTGTCCTGGCCCTATGTTCGACTGTCACCCGCGACTGCTGTTGTTGTTTTGGCAAAGTGAGGGGCTCACCAACGTTCCTGTTGGAAGGTGTGACCGTGGCTGGAGCGTTGGCAGTCAACCCCTGTAACCCAGACGGAACGGGACGTACCAGGCCTGCTGTCGACCTCGGCAGGAGGGAACTGGTGAATGGTAAGAACTGGTGAATGCCCGGTAGGAACTGGTGAATGGTAGAAATGGAAACCACATGGTGCTACCGCCAATATTGGATGGAAGAACAGCTTGATGATGAAAATCACCGCTGGTTGAGGTCAATAAGGTAGCTTGAATCATCTGATCCGCTTTCGCCATCGCGTTCACATTGTATATACTCCGATACACCATACAGGCTGAAGGCGTGAAACGTGGTCGGGGGAGTTAATAAAACTCATCGTGAGAGGTGCGCTTTCGTGAGCTACTTATTCGCTGTTGGAAGGCAAAAGGTGTGATGAGGAGGAACTTCGTATCCTGTCTACAGAAATGGAAGGTGATTGAAGCCCAAGGAAGTGTACAAGATATAGGCTTTTTTTATCGCCCTATGAGTTTATTTATGGCAAATATTTTGTACGAGCTTGACTGCTTATGAGCGCCAGTTGGTGCCGGCCGGCAAACCGGAACTAGCGTCAACACTGCACAAGCACACTGAGATGGCGAGCTTCTCTTCCTCTACACAGCAGGCTCACTCCATCTGTACCATGCATATTCATCGAGATGACAGTACATTCAGGATCATCAAGGTGACTCGATTCGATTGAACACAACATTGAAAGTGGTGATTCTACTGTGGTTGTCCGAAGTCTGTCGTATGGATTTCTGGGTGCTTACAGTGGTTTTCTGCCTTGACGAATAGCGGTGGTCCGTTCGCTGTCCCGTCTTTCCCAAACTTTCTAAGACCCGACACAAGGCAAACAAAAGATGAAGGTTCTGCGGGAGATAATGCAACCTCTTGACAATGGCATTGGATTTGCACACAAGTGTTTTGAATTAAAGGGCCAGAATATTATATCAATAACGGCTTCAATGTTCCAATTGGGTTCTACGACAATGAAGGACTGTCTCGCTAACCATTGATTGTTTATCAAGCCACAGATCTCAATCTCGAAAAACATGACCCGATCTGGACACCACCTCAATTTCCAGGTTCCGCGGTAGCCTATAGACCACCCATGCGCATCTAGGAGCGGCAGACACTGGTGATGGCGTCCGTCCATGGCTATGGATTTTACGATACCACGTCGTTAGCCGTCGTTGGCAATGAGGCATCGATATCCACTTCATGGAACTGAATGGATCGCGGCACGGCGGCTACCTCCTGAATTCCAAGCGCGCTGGAAGGCTGTGCCACACGCGTGCTGCGCGCCTTTGGCGATGCCGCAGCGGATTGCCGCGTGCCTGGGACGCCGTACTCTGTTGCACCCGCCGTCACTTTGCTGAGTTACGGGCCCTTGCGATGGCTGGAGAAGCGGGTGGTTATCCCGCCGTCAAGGACCTGGGACCGCGATCCAGTCGCGATCTCGAGTTCCTCTGGGAAGTATCACGGCTCTGAAGGAAAGAGTTCTTGTCATCACTTCAAGATGCTGGAGACCAAATCTCACGTCATTCATCGCCCACTGGAAGCGCCAAAGCCAAATCGCCGACAACCAACAGATGGCAACCAAGTGGGGGGAAGCACCCGAAATTGGCGTAAAAACACCGGGCTTGGATGAGGTCTCGATTCCCGCTCATCAAGACCGCCGTTTAACGAACCACGGGCCTATAGCGCCGAACAGCGAATGGGATAGAGACCCTTGACCAAGCCAGGTCAAGCCTAGCCCAAGATCAACGCCTCAGCCGCAATGCCCGCCCAGCAAGGCAGGTGAAGCTCGCGATTTGACCTCTCCCCAGCCCCAGACAGGGGGACCGCACCGTTGCACGAGAAGGGGACCTGGGGACCCATCTCCCCAAGGTGGTGGGTGCATGGGTTCTTTTAGCGTATTGAACCGCGTCGTCGTCGTTCTTCTCGTCAGCTTCCTGCCTCTTCTATTTCTCTCCTTTCCCGCTTCCGCTATCGTTTATATGCTCCCACTCACCACGCTCGCTACTCTGTTGGTTTCGCTGCTGGATGGATTTTGTCTTTCGTTTATGCTCGCCATCAGTGAGGCTTGTGGGCTTCAAGTTTCTTCGACAACGCTATAGTCGCTAGAGGTTGGCTTGATTACCTTTCTTTTTTCACCTTGATCAGCTTTCCAGAGTCACCTAACCACCACACACCTTTTCGGCCTTGGCGGGGAATTCGAGCCCAGTACATTGCTTGAGCACCAACGGACTCGGACAAAATGCTCGGACTGCATAGGTTGTCAATCCTCCCGCCAGCCCTGATCGCGCTTGTTCTCACATCCATACCATGCGCCGCTGTCAATATCGACTTCTTCGACTATCCGGTCGATGCGTATGACTGCTTGAACCAAGCATCCACCACGTCCAACTGTGCGGCGGGAACCCTGGCTGAGGCAAATTCGTGTTTTTGCAACAATGGAGGAAATTTCGTTACGGGGACGGCCCGGTGTTTGGCAGAGTCGGATCCGGGAGACCTTGCCGAGGTGTATGGCACGTTAAAATCCACATGTGCCGCAAATAATACGCCTCTGAATGTTCGCGAAGAACAGTACTATTCGGATGCTGGCTTCACTGGCACGGCAAGGCCGACCAAGGCGATAGCAGCCAAGACCTCAACCACCACAGTTCCGACTCCGACTTCGGCGCCCACGTCGTTCATAACATCGATATCGCCCACGGGAACCACCGTCAAAACCGCACCAGAGGAAACGACCACATCCGGAGGTGATGCCGAGTCGTCACGGACAGGGAATGGCAAAGTGAAGGAGGATGCTGGGTTATCGACGGGGGCAAAAGCGGGAATCATTGCTGGCTCGACAGTGGCAGGCGTGGCCGTATTGGCAGGCCTAATCATGCTGTTTGTGCGATATAAGAGGAAGAAGGGTGGGGAAGAGTCGCACCCGATGCTTCCAGAGCAGCACGGCAATATGCTGCTCATACCGACTCCGGCCGAAGCGCGCGCTCTTGAGGAGGGCAGTACCTCAGGGAACTCGGGCGAATGGTCAAACGACTCCAAATGGAGGCCCTCGTCAAATCCGACCGATCAACGCAAGAGCGGTTTCAACTGGGAATCGCCATATGATTTGGCATATACCGGGGAGGAGCCTCAACCCGAACCGCCAAAGGAAGCAAGGGAACAAATGAAAGAACGGGGCCGAGCGGAGCTCCAGGGTTGCGATCGCCAACCAGTCGAGATGTCGACACAACCGCTATCGCCATGGAGAGTGTCGGATGATGCTGCACAACGATACTCGGGGACGGAGTGGGGGGCAGCGGACCTAGCAGGTGAGACAACCGCATTGTCTCAGGGCCGGGGCGGGAGGTCATAGAAGGTGCATAATGCGTGGTTTTCTTGTTGTTTTTGCTTTAGGCTTTATACCCCCGGGAATGTGATTTTTCTTTTCTTTTCAAGCTTCTGGTTTTCAAAAGGTCATTTGGGCGGCGTCAAGGGTCTTGTTCTAGTAGAGAGGAGACAACAGCCCAAGATGGAATATTGATATGGCTTGTGCATTTTTGTATGGTCGGCACCGGAAAGGCCCGAGGTTATTGGCCAGTTGTCACCTTGCCTCAATGAGACGGCGGCATCACAATGCATCACCACCTCCTCCATTCCCGSATCCGCATCAAATAGATGCGGCTTGAACAGTCCCCGAGCCTTTCACACGGATCCGAATGAAGTTTGTTTGTGTCTCTAGCCCAGGGCACACGTACCCGAAGGACTGCCGGCGTCGTCTGGGCCTGCTGCCCCGCGCTAACGTGTGCTTCTCGGAAGGTATGGCCACTGAGAGCCAAAGACTAGGGATTCTAGCGTCTCGGCTACAACCTCAATTCCACTTCAACTCGCAGCAGGCGGGGACAACACATTCGATATCCGTGGACCACCGACTACCTAGAGGACCACCTGCCTCTAGGGTGTTGCTGTGAGGCAGGCACCACTGGCCTAGAGGAAGCTATTTCCTGCAAATCGAATCACTTCTCCAGGCTTACGGTTGTTTCTTCTCCAGTCCTCTTCCGTCGCTTTTCTTCCTCTTCCTATGGATCCAACCATCATCAATTCGAGGTTTGCCTTTCGTTGTTGTCTTCAACCTCCCAACGTCTTTTCCCGTCTCTTGCTGCAAGTGTTGGGTTCGTTTACTTGCTGTCTTGCCATCATTAGAGCCTGAGCATTTTCGAACCACCTCATTTTACTACATCGGTCAGCATCGTTCAGGCCCCATAAGGCTTATTCCAATGCGTCCTCGCCCTGCGTGAGGCAAGGCAACATTAGCATGCGTCAACATTAGTGTGCATAGCATGCTGAAGGCGGTCATGTCTAAAAGAAACACCATCCAACAACCACACCAAAACCATACATACTTATGTACTGGCAGCAGGCTTTTCTACCACGTACCCTTTTGGATCTCACATCCTTTTCGCGCTTTTTCCGGCGGGCTACGCTAGGGTCCAGCAACCGCCTTAGCGACACCCAACAGCAACAGCCATCCTCATCGCGAGAATACCACGAAACTCATCAAACGTGTTTCCTCCTCCATATCCAAATGGCAGACACCACAGCATACGGCTTAGTCGGCCTATGGCCTTGCTACAGTTGTTGCCGGGAATTTTGGGTATGTGCCTTCAGACACTTCATCATCTTCCTGCTCTGGTTTCCATGTTCTTCGGGTAAAGCCACGCGGATACCGTATCCGAGCCTTTCCTCCTTACGGCGCCTTCAAGTAACACCCGAGGCTGTTTCACAAACTCATCGTTAACACCACATCTACAGATACCCTCTCTCGCCAACTTTGGACCGCACTGTCTTGGCATCGTTGGCCACATTCCCGTGTGGATCTCGCTCTTGGTTTTTGTGCTTCACTATGCATTGATCTGGTTCGATCGATGGCGCCCCATCTGGTTACGAAACTTCACGGCGAAGGACGACGAGGCCAGGTTTCAAACTCACGATCAAGAAGCCAGCGCCAACCATGACGAAAGCTTCGAAGATACTCCGCTACTGCCGCGTCGACGACCGATTGTGTTTTCTCGCAAGAAGATATGGACACGCTGGACATTGTGTCTGCTGGTTCTCAATCTCACTGGTGCCGTCATTAGCATATTTGGTGCCGCCATGGCCCATCAAAACCCCACTGAAATCCAGCTACATCTCATACCTCTTATCCCCAATGTAAGATGCGACACCTTGACTATACACAGTGACCATTCTTGGACTTCATTACTGACTTCCGGCACAGATACTATCGGCATTACTCATTCTCGTTGATCGTCCCAGAACTGTTCGAAGGTCGCTCTTTATCATCGCCGTCACGCTTTTCTCCGTCCAACTCACAGTTACCACGCTTGCCCCAGATGCCATCGGAACGACATGGAAATGCCTTGCAACCTGGGCCGGAGGGGGTTGCGTAACTCTAGCATCCATCATTGTCATGCTCAACATGCCACTGCGAGATCCGCTGTTGAGTAGCTCCAAGATTGGCAAGCCTTTCGCCAAGCCGGATTCCAGTGTACGAAGCCCTGAAGACATAGTCACTCTTTGGCAGTGGATGTCTGTGTCTTGGATGGCACCCCTGATATCTACTGCCTGCAGGAGGCAGTWGCAGGATAAAGACGTGTGGCTTCTGGCATCTGACTTCCAGCACCAGCAACTGCACCTCCTTTTTCGAGACTTGACTGGCACTGTACTCGTTAGGTTGCTCAAGGCGAATGGTCTTGATTTCATCCTGACAATATGCCTCGGAACACTCGAGACGTTGGCTGAGTTGTCAGAACCCATTCTACTCAAGCAGCTTCTCAATGCACTCATGTCCGAAACTTCCACCAGACGGGCAGCCCTCATCTACGCCAGCATCATTCTCATCGCAAGACTTCTCAGGGCTCAATCTGGCGTCTTCAGAATATGGTATGAAAGACGCAACTACGAGCGGTCGCGCGGCGAAATGATCACCATGATTCACGACAAGACATTGCGCCGGAAGGCCTTCACTATCGCGGTGGAAGTGCCCACGCCGCAGACTACTACCTTTCTGGGGGAAGAAGATGAGACCCTGAATAATCTTAACAACGAGGACCTTAAACCTTCTCGACTCCGGAGTCTCAAGTCTTGGGCCAGGGGGATGTGTCAGGCCTCAAAACAAAAATCTGTGGCCCCACCTCAAAGAGAAAAGGAGGCGCCTGCATCAACTGGAAAAATCCTCAACCTCCTTCGCGGTGACGTGTATGAGGTGGCCCAAAGATTTTGGGAGGCATCAGCACTCGTCACAAAGCCACTCAGTGTCATTATATCCATCGTTCTTCTGTGGAAGATCTTGGGGTCTGCCTCATTGTTCGGCATCCTTGTCATCGGCTTCGGCATGGTTGTGAACTATTTCATGATGGGCTTGCTAGAAAGGGTAGAGCAAGAGCGCCGTGCTACAACCGACGTCAAGCTCGAGCGAACCAGTCAGTTTGTGGAATCACTCCGTCATCTTCGCTGGTACGATTGGCAGGACCGATGGCTTGGGCATATTATGGAAACTCGACAGAAAGAGTTGTTCCAACGCATCAAAAGCAATGTTGTCAGCAGAGGCATCAACATTATCAACAACACCACCTCCTACATGTTTCCTGTTGTAGGATTCGCGGCATATACGCTTATTCTGCGCAAGCCTCTAACAGTCGACATTGCCTTCCCAGCTCTTGGTCTATTCACCATGTTGCAGAACAACCTCCGCGACCTGCCTCCCCTCTACACCGCTCTGATCAACGCCAGAGTTGCCATGCGTCGCATCGAGGATTTTATGTTGGAGCCCGACAAGGACGACAACGAAGATGGCGAAACAGCCGCCGCTGCCTTCCTACCGGGTAATCTGGAGATTTCTGTCCGGAATGCGTCTTTCTCATGGCCAGGCTCTGATACAACCGTGCTGAATAACGTCTCCTTTGTTTGTGAGCCCGGTTTATCCTTGGTCTGTGGTAAGGTTGGCATTGGCAAGACGGCATTACTGCAAGCTATCTTGGGCGAGCTCGACCAGCATTCTGGTGAGAGGAGTGTCCCTGTCGAGATGATTGGATACTGTGCTCAGATGCCATGGCTTGAGAGCATGAGTATCCGTGAGAACATCTTATTCAGTACTCCCTTTGACGAGACGCGGTACTGGCAGGTCCTGAGGGCATGTTGCCTTGTGGAAGACCTCAGAAAGTTCAAGGGAGGAGATAGATCCCTTATTGGAGAAAATGGTGTTGGCCTGTCTGGGGGACAACGAGCTCGTGTGGCTCTGGCCCGGGCTGTTTATAGCAGGAGTCGGATCCTACTTCTCGATGACCCTATTGCCGCCCTTGACCACCAAACCGCCGAAACTATCTCGCGCAACCTCTTTGCCGACAAAAATTCGCCACTGACTGCAGGTCGGTTGATCGTACTGGTTACTCACCGCGTTGATATTGTTAAGCAATATGCCTATCAAGTTCTGGATATTATTTCTGGTGGACAAGTAAAGACTTTTAACAGAAGGGAGATTGCGGAACATGAGAAGGAACTGGAAGCACAGGCCGCCACAGCACCGGAGAGCTCACCAAGCGCCGAGTCTTCTAACAGCCAAAATACCGATGCTTCCTCGTCCGATGAAGAGGCCGAGATGGCCACGGTGGTTGGAAAGTTTATCCAGGAAGAACACAGGGTCCATGGTGGTGTTATGGCCACCGTATACTGGCAATATGTCAAGGCTGGTAAACTCTCCTGGTGGGCCACGATGGTTACGCTCTGTTTACTCATCCGGTTGACCAACCTTGGCTATAACTGGTTTTTAAAGGAATGGGGCGAACAATATCGGAAGTCAACCGAGCTCGATCACCAATTACAAGCTTTCATCTCCCACTCTGGCTTCAAGACCGACGGCATCATTGAGCCTGGCCGACAGCTTCCTCCACCTGCAGAGAACGTACGGCCTTGGCTTATCTGCCTAGCCATTATTGCGTTGGTTCAGGTCATGTTCGAAGCTCTATCCGATGTTGCCCTCATCGCCATCATCTACAATGCTGGAAAATCCCTCTTCGCCAAGGCCATGCGCTGTGTCACGAATGCCACATTCCGCTTCTACGATGTGACACCTGTTGGCCGGCTCATGAATCGTCTTACCTCCGACATTGGCACGATTGACGGGCAGATTGCTGTCCAGGTGTTAACCCTAGCGTTCTATTCTCTGGGCTGGATGACCTCAATGTTCGTGATAGCAACAGCGACACCGGTCTTCATTGTGCTCAGCGTTGGCATGACCGCGTTATTCGTCTATATGTATAATCGGTACCTACCAGCATCTCAGGACTTGCGTCGTCTGGAAATGGTCTCCCTGTCGCCGCTTTTGTCGAATTTCGGCACGCTTCTCGAAGGCTTGACCACGGTACGTGCCTTCCGCGCAGAACCACATTTTCAAAATCGCATCGTCGCCACAACCGATGATTTCCAGAAGATGGACCACATTTACTGGTCACTGCAGGCCTGGTTACAATACCGCTTTGATCTTGTATCAGGCTTCTCAGTCTATGCCCTTACCCTGACAGCCATTTCCCACGGGTTATCCAGCGGCATGGTCGGCTTCGTACTAGCCGCCGCTGCCAACTTTGTGGAGAGTACGCATCAAGTCTGCCGTCGCTACGGAGACATGCAAATGCAATTTGTCAGCGTTGAGCGCATCATCGAGCTTCTCGGTCTCGAGCAGGAGCAAGAAAACACTGACAACCCACCTCCAGCTGGTTGGCCTTCTTATACCGATGACATCGTCTTCGAAAAGGTGACGTTGCGCTACGCACCAGAGTTTGACCCCGTTCTGACGGACGTGAGCTTGGTCATTCCCGGCGGCTCGACTGTGGCGGTGACAGGTAGGACTGGATCCGGCAAGAGTACGCTCGCATACGCCCTGCTCAGCACGATCCAGCCTGATGCGGGTACAGGCGGTCAGATCCGCATAGGTTCCGTTGACATCGCCAAAGTGGACAAGCACATACTGCGTCGACACATAACCTTTGTGGCGCAGGATCCGGTTCTCTTTGCCGGTACACTCAGGGATAATCTCGACCCGTTAGACGAGCACGATGAGAACGAGCGGGCCCAGGTCTTAAAGACGGTCCTGGACAACGGCTTTACGCTTGACACCAGAGTCGACGGCGGGGGCAAGAATCTCAGTCAGGGTCAGCGCCAGCTAGTGGGGCTAGGCAGGGCAATTCTCCGAAGGAGTGCGATTGTGATCATGGACGAGGCGACGGCGTCGATTGATGTGGAGACGGCAGCGTATATTCACCAGCTGCTGAGGAGAGAGCTAAGGTACAGCACCGTGATTACGATTGCGCACAAGGTGGAGGCGGTAAAGGATGCGGACTTTGAGATTGTGCTGGACAAGGGGAGGGTGGTAAAGGCTGGGAGGAGGGTTTCTAATTCTTAGAAAGGCTCTTCACAGGGGCGGTAGTGTGTGTAAGGTTGGATATTAGTTAAAAGATTCAGCGATTGTTTTCGAGGATTAGATTCACTGTGACGAGCGTATGTCGGTAAGGGAGTATTGATTGTTTGGGAAAAGGTCTTGAGTGAGGTTATCCAGAGCCAGTAGAGATTAGATCAACAAATATTTGGGCCTCAAAACAAATACTGATGTGAGTGATTGATGTGACGAACCGAGACGAATTAACTCTTACGGAATCGATCAAGAGAATTGGTGCGCATGAAAGTCTGGGCGACGTTCACAGCGAGGTCTTCAGCTGCCTGAAACCGTACGGACCATAATCCTCGGTACCGATTGACTGCTTCATTCCCCGATCGATCTACGGACAGTCAGCTTAAGCTATTTATCTGGCCTCTATTAACGGAAACCTTCCAGAAATTCCATAGAAGTTCTAGCCGTCCCGTCCCCTCTCTATTCCTTTGTTCTCTTGTTCTTTCGTTCCCAGCAAACAAAGGCCGATGAGAGAGATTCAAGATCAGGGGTCCCGATCCGGGAGCCCGGGTACTTGGGTCCCTTATTCGGTTCCCTACTCCCGAGATGTGAGACAATGACTGACTGTCTCACCATGCGAGACTACACTGGAAGACAGACAAAGCCAAGACAGCGGGTGAAGGCATTTAAGCTTTGAGTTTAGACACGTGGGAACGTGGGACGGAAGGTGCCGTCGAATGTTTCGGGACCGATCGACTGTTTGATTTTGGCGGTGCAAAGCTGAGTCTTGCTGCGTCTGACTCTGGGGCAGGGCCATGAAGTTGAGAGAGTGTTTGAGTGAAGCTGAGTTGACAGCCAGGAAGTTTGGATTGGCTTCAAGTGCAAGGAGCGTACACAGCAGACGGTAGACTGTAGACACCAACGCGAGAAACGTGAGGAAAAGGAATTGCTAAACACCGTTGATTCAAGTATAAACAAGAAGTGAATTATGTTATGTTATGTCATGTTATGCTAAGCATGTATTGTCCATCAATCAATCAATCAATCCCATCCTTCATTGCCATCCAAAATCATAAAATTCATCCTCCACATCGTAGCTTTCCTATGTTCATAGGTTTCGTAGGTTCATAGATCCACGCTTTTTAGCCCAAGAGACCAGGTATCCCTCATGTCTTAAAGAAGAGCAAACACCAACCCAGCAACACCCAACAACCCATTCCTCGCCGCAGCATTAGCACCAGCCGGCACAGGCGGGGGCGGAATAGCGCTGGAGCTTGGCACGACGACGACGACGGAGCTGATGGTGCCGACACTGCTGCTGACCGGGGCGGGAGGAGCAGAAACAGCAGGAGCGGAGGAAACGGCTGGAGCGCTAGAGCTGGGAACGGGGACGGGGACAGCAGGAGCGGAAGAAGCGCTGCTGGGAACAGGGACAGGCACAGGGACAGAGACGTGTCCGGTGGCTGAGGCGGTGACGCTGTGGACAGGGCTAGAGCTGGAGCTGGAAACAGCGGGAGGGGGGACGACCACGGCGCTAGAGCTGGTGACGGGAGCAGCCGAGGAAGTGACGCTGGGGATGGTAACAGGGACCGAGGAGGTGACGATGGGAATGGTAACGGGAACCGAGGAGGAAGTAGGCTCAACGGGGCAAACGGTGGTGCCGATGGTGATAGTCTCGGTGGTGACGGTAGTCGAGTGAGCCGGGCAGTCGGTGACGGTGATGGGGCACTTGGTGATGGTGTGAGTGGTGGTGGTGACGATGGTGCTGGTGGTCCACTCGATGGAGGATTCGGAAGAAGACTCGACGGGAGCAGCCGAGGTCGAGGACACAGGCGCAGCGGAAGTGATGGTAACTGGGACCGAGGTGGAGGACACAGGGGCCGCAGAGGTGACGGTAACCGGGACCGAGGATTCGGGAGTAGAGGTGACAGGGCAGACGGTGGTGCCGATGGTGATGGTCTCCGTGGTCACGGTGGTGGAGTGAGCAGGGCAGTTGGTCACGGTAACGGGGCACTGAGTGATGGTGCGGGTGGTAGTAGTGACGATGGTGCTGGTGGTCCACTCGGTAGTGTCGGACTCCTGGGCGGAGGTGGTGGAGGACACAGGGGCCGCGGAAGTAATAGTGACGGGGACCGAGGAAGTCACGCTGGGGATGACGGTAACAGGGACCGAGGAGGTGACGGTAACGGGGACCGAGGATTCGGAAGCGGTAGAAGTAACAGGGCAGACGGTGGTGCCGATGGTAATAGTCTCCGTAGTCACGGTGGTGGAGTGAGCAGGGCAGTTGGTCACGGTAACGGGGCACTGAGTGATGGTGCGGGTGGTAGTGGTGACGATGGTGCTGGTAGTCCACTCGGTGGTGTCGGACTCCTGGGCGGAAGTGGTGGAGGAGACGGGGGCCGCGGAGGTGATGGTGACGGGCATGGACGAAGAGGGAACAACTACGACCGAAGAAGAAGTCTCGGGCTCGTCATCGGTGCATCCATCATCGGTGGTCGAAGAGACGGGGGCGGAGCTCACTGCCGAGCTGGGAGGAACGGTAATGGTGGCCGAAGAAGAGGGAGGAACGGTAACGTCCGTCGAGGTCTCGGGTTCGTCGTCAGTGCAACCCTCATCGGTGGTCGAAGACTCAGGGGCAGAGCTGCTGACCGCAGAGCTGGAGCTAGGAGGAACGGTAATGGTGGCGGAGGAAGAGGGAGGAACGCTGGCGGTCGCCGAGGAAGACGGGGGGAGAGTAACATCCGAAGAAGTCTCAGGCTCATCATCGCAATCATCGGTGGTGCTAGAAGAAGCGGGCGCCGAGGTGCTAACCGCCGAGGACGAAGGCGGCAGGGTGATGGTAGGGGCGGAGGTGACCTGAGAAGAGGAAGAGGGCGGTACAGTAACGTCCGTCGAAGTCTCAGGCTCATCCTCACAATCTGAAGTAGTCGTCACAGGAGGAACGCTGGTCTTGGTGGTAGGTGCCTCGGTCGTGTGAGTTGCGGTATAGGTGACGCAGGAGCAGGCAGAGCTGACAGCCGTGCGATCGTTGTTGCAGTTCTCGAGGTAATCCGGGATCTTCTCAACGCTTCCATCCAAAAACCCGGGGCAAAACTCCTTGGCCTGGGCGTAGAACCGTCCGTCCGTCATCTCATTGTAACAGTTGTCAGGGTCCTGATATCCCGTGTTAGTAGATAGTCTTGGCTTGAGTGTTATAGAGGAGTGTATCACTTACACAGTCAGGATACTTCCATGCCTGAGCCAGGCCGAGGGACAGGGCCCCCAGAGCAAGAGTAGCGGCGCGCATTGTGTCCTTGCGATATCCTTAGTTGCTTGCTGGTATGAAAAAACGACCGACTCCTGGAGTAACACAGTATGTTCACCAACAACGAGAGTATATGGTGATCCTGGTTGACAAGTCCTTCCCGTATCTGCAGACAAACGAGCGACTGCGGGTGGTATTAGATATTACAAAGGGCGGACTATTTCCCTTGTTGCAGCGAGGAGTAGAAGCAAGAAAGGGACCGGAGAGGAGGGCACTCTGGTGGCCCCGAACGGGACCGCACCTCTTTTATAAAAGAAAGAAAGAAAGGACGAAAATATCTCCCCATCCTTAACCGACAGCCACTATGATCGATAGCCTCTGGGGCGAGTCTTCGCCCCGGGACCTGGAAAAAGGCTGAGGTGCCATTCCCAAAGCGGGCAGCAGCCGGGCAATACGAGATCTAGGCAATATTTGGCATCCAGTGGCACCTTACACAGGTGGTGAGGTAGCATTGTGGGTGGTGAGCTGACAGGGGATCAGGGGGTTTATCAAGACCAGATAAACAAGGGTCGTGGACGGAGGAGTGCCGAGCATTGCGAGCTACAGCAACCTTTCCACCTGCCATCCCAAGCCATGGTACCCGTCCATCGGCCTGTCCTTCACTCAGTGCCAATCAGTTTTGCGCCCATCGTGAGCATCGGTTAATCGGCCAGATACCCGCTCTCCACGCTAGAGAGGGGCTTGGCTCGAGCTTGGGGCCGATGGTGTGCGTGGTCTAGACGGTGCTTGTTGTGGAGTTCTTCCGGTGACGTTGTCTGCCAAGTAGCCGCCCGCAAAGGCCGCCTGAGCTCAGTGGCTGTTATCATCCTCCTTCCCTTTTGACGATGGGTTTTCTTGGGACTTCCTTTGTGTGGGGGAACCGCCCATGGTAAACTTTTGTTGATATGATGTGGGGAAGGAAGGTGATGATGGTGATGATGATGACGAAGAGGGTGACAAATGGTGTTGTTCTCAACTTCTCCCCTCCTCTCTCGTGTCTAAATCTGACCGTTGGACCTGCAAAGTGCAAAATGCTCGACTAAGCGAACGAATCTCGAGCGATGCAGATACCTAATACGAGTTACACAGGTCAGAGTACCTACCTTACACCGTTCTTGAGGGGGAAGCGATTTGCATCCATGCCGTGAGTTGTCATGTCGATGTGGTGCAACAATGCCCGTTGCCCCCCCGGAAAAAACTGTCAGAGACGCATCTTGACTGGCTGTCAGCGCACAAAAGCCAAGACAACACGCCATGCAGCGTTGGGAATGAGGGCAGAGAACAAAGTCGATGGGTAACCACGAGGCCCAAACAAAGGTGCCATTCAAGCTGGAGAAATATGTGATTGGATATCGAAAAAGTCCTTTGTTCGATCCAGCTTGCCAAGGGCTCCCAAGGGCTCTCACTCGCTTTCTTGTCCGGCCCGGTTGGCTTTGACCAGTCGCAGGAACCCTTCAAGTCCGAACGTTCGACTGGTTGGAACGCCGGTGCCGATGCAGTTGGCTTGGCTTGGCCTTTCGCTTCCATCCTGTTGAGCCTGCTTGGGTGCGCTTGTCATCAGTTCTTTCCTCCCTTTTCTGGAAGTTCCTTCACACCGTTCACTCCTCCCTGGACCGGTAAACAGTTGTTGCCGACCACCCGGAGTCCCGGAGAGCGCAGAGCAAAAAACAGTTCCTCATCTTTTCCCGTCGGCATAAAAACGCCGTTCTTCTCGTATTACCCAATTGACTGCCTTGGAATCTCGTCATGTTGGTAACCTTAAAATGTTTTTAGATCCACTTCAAAAGTCTTCTAGCATCATCCCGTTCTATTTTGAAGGAGTGTATGATTCTTTTTGAGGGGTTGATGCGCTAGATGACTGTTACGTTGCCGCAACCTTCGGTCTTACCACGGTAGGGCTGGCGATCACGGAGAATGCGGCACGTACCTTGAAAATAACAATGCTGTAATATCGAAGCCGCCGGAAATGGAACGGGACTGTCGATACCACATCCAAATGTTTCCCAGGGCGACCGGTAGAGATCCGCTTTGGTCAGCATATATACGAGCAAACACCCACCATACATATAGTGGCGTCGGTCAAGCGGTTGTCAAGCGGTTAGGTGAGGACAGTCTTTGCATCGCGGCACAATCAAACTGTTGGGTTCCCGCGTTAGTGACAGTAACCTCTGACTGTGAGGTGGTCCATGAGAGCCTCTTCGGTGGAAATTGTTCTTTACTTACCTTACCTACATGTTGCCACGTGGACTCGCTATCGTGCTTGGTATCGTCATTCGCAGGTGGATATTTAGGATATTTAGATCACTCCCCGCGCTAAGGAGATGGAATACGAGGTTAACGAGGATGTGCGTGGGGAAGATGTCAGATCGTGAATCTTGTTTAAAGAGCGACGAAGGAAAACCAAAACGAAGTAAAAGTTCTACGTAGGAATACGAAGAAGGGCCGAAGTGGCGCTGCCAGTTGGTGCAAGCTGATCAGCCATCATCAGGCTGCCCGCGTTGATTTTCACCATGATATGAGCTTCTCATAGCGGATAAGAAGCCACCATCAAGATTATGACTCCAATTCATGCTTCAAACTGCAAGAACTGAGTTTCTGGGACAAATATTGCGGTTAGTAGGTATACTGTCTCCGGCAGTCTCCCGTGGATGCCAGGACCCGATCCTGTTTGCGTTCTTGCGGAGATGATATCCGGGATCTCATCAATACCGACACAGCTTCAACAGTGTAAACCAAGGCACGAAACAAAGACAGGTCAATCAATCCGCAGAGTATCTCAATCGGGAGTGTTCCTCGGCTTTTAAGGACGTGTTGATGTTAATCAAACACACGTGGTGAGCCGCACTTGCGGGTCGGCTTGTTGGGTCTCGGGGCTTGTTCATCATTGAATGCCAGTGATGATCACCTCGTCGGCATGATAATTCCGCCCTTAAACTTTGCAAGACAGTTCTAAGCGTATTTGTACCCTAATCCTTTAGGGCATGAGCAACTGGATTTGCTGGGCTGGTCGTTTGCATTTGCTCGTGGGCCTTACCGAGCCTTCTAGATGCCGTCTGATGACGAAGGGAAAGGCATACAAGTAACGCGTATAAATGCTTCTGGCAACGATATCAAAGTATACCAGCCACATTGACGCTTTTTTAAACCGAAATGATGTATAATTCGGACCATTGATTAGCATTGGCATGAGTATTTCACGAGTGTCCACGGGTAGCTCAGGGGGCAGTGACGCGGGACATCCCCGTCGCACCTACTCTAGGTATAGCATAATTGCGTTATGGCGGCCGCGTTCGTCTGACGAACGTGAGCTCGTTGCATAAGGACGGTCGTTGTCTGACTTTCGTCGGACACTATTATAGATTAGAAGTCATCACCACCAGATTCAGTTTACCATCGTGCCATATCCACGCTGCGTTTCCGCACATCAGGCAGCGCAGTGTAGCGGACACTAAGGAAGGGAAATTTCAAACCTGAGAGGTATTTCAGATATTGACTACAGTCTACCTAATACGTCAGCAATCATCAAAGTGTAAGATTCAGTGTGGTTTTAAAGCGTCACCTACATTCCGAGGACTTCACATCATCGATGGCACGAAGGGTTCTGTTATGGAGAGATGCTGGCAAAGGTAAAAGTGTAAATGGATCTAAATTGTCAACCTGTCTGCAGTTATCAAGCTCAACATCATCTTGAAGGGACACCAAGCCGTACTTACCAACCGAGTCCTCATCATTCTTCATACTCCCTCCGACTTTCGCGATGAACGACCTGTCCTCCAGTCAGATAAGAAACCCCAACATCTCCCTCCCCGGCCTCCACTTCAAATGACGGCAACTAGGAACATACATACCATCCTCCCTGCGGAACTTCTCATGCGTCCACATAAATATCGACTGGTCACCCGCATCCCAAGGCACATACGGCTCTCCACACTTCTGGCAATGGAGCACCGTTCTGCAGAGAGGGCACGTCACCGTACCAAGATGATATTCTCCTTCTGCTTCTTCTTCGTCATCGTCTTCATTATCGGAGGTGGCGCCTCGGATCAGACAACCAATATGCCACTTCTCGTAGCACATGGCGCCGATGATGTGACCGCAGGGCTGTGTGACACATGCCTTTTACATGTGCCTGTCTCCGCGGCGACTGCTGAAGCCGGCATAGTAGAGTTCCTCTTGGCAGATGCAGCACTTGAGTCTGGGGGCATCGGCTAGCGTTTTCTTCTTGTTGATGTAGTCTTGAGCAAATTGGACGATGTCGGCCCAGCGATTGGTATCACTAGGAGCATCATCCTCATCATCGTTAGCAGCAGCATCGTCCTCAAGAGTTTGAGGAGCGTCTGGAGTAGAAGTAGAAGTAGGGGTCGAACCTTCATATTGTTGCTGTCGTCGAAGAAGGCCTCTGGGGCGCAATGTCCCCGCCGGGCACGACTTGGATCGTTGTCGGTGCCAATGACCGAGATTGTCAGAATATTTATGTCCTAGCTTGATCATCCAGTGAGCGACGCGGTTGTCAAATCTCTGTGTTGTGTCTTCGACCCTGGCGAGTCGGCGGTCGGCTGTCAGGGGGTGCATCTGGACTATGAAGGTCTCGGTGATGTTAGAGCCGAATTTGACTTCGATTAATTCGCCTAGGGCTCGAGAGTTCAGCCATGTGGGTGAGGTGAGGAAACTCTCGTCTTTGGAAACGAGTCCGAGGCTCGAGCGTGTCTCATCTTCGAGTTTGACGTACCTTTTGTCTACGACCAGGGTTGTGGCTGGATACCAGTGTGACTCGAAGCCTGGAGCGCGGTTGGCGGGCTCTAGGTCGATGAAGAGGATGTTGTCCGGAAGGTTTAAGGGCATTTTTGCTGTTGAGTTGATTCGATTGTGCTATGGCCGGAACGTAAGAGGATAGGGAATTCGTCGAGAAGAGCTAAGCAGCGTCGAGGGCCTCGGATTACTTATACTAAAATGTTCCCGCGGTAGCAACAACAGGCGGAGGGCTTTCTCGGGAGCTAGATATGAACAGTAGTACTGTCAATCTGCTGCTCATCAGCAAATCAACAGCTAATAATGAAGTTGTGCTCAGGAATATGACATAAACTGAGAATAGCATGATCGGATTCGCGAACAATGCTTCTCTGCTTCTTGTGCATGACAAAGGGCAGGATCACAACTGCTTCTTCCCCCGTCTCCTTGTTGCGGAAGTACCGCCTTGCTATTTATTGAAGAGGTCCATGGGCTTCGATGAATGACTAGTTCAAAGGATACCTCGTCAGTTTGTTGGTTGTATGTGGTTGTGTTCGGCTGAATGTCTATCTTTCATGAGCGGTTAGCATCATGATGTTTGTCCGCATATGTACTCGGTTCCAAAAGGGCTATGTGAGACCGCGAACTTCAAGCATCGAAAAGAACAAATGGTTGGCCTCGCATGATCGCCGACTGTCAGCTTACGGGCCGATTGATAATATTATCTGTCTGGTTAGTTGATAGTCCGAGCAAGTGGAACCCCACGCTGCCAGCCACATCTGAGGAGCGGCACGGCGCAACATCTAATACCTACTTAAACCTCTTTCCCCTCCTTAATGGCCTCAAGTTTTGATTTTGGTCCGGCTTCAACCCAGCCGCTTCGAACCAAGACCCATCTTCAAACAAACATACGTACCGCACCGGTATCTCTCCAAGGATCATCATCATGGCGCCAACATCTCAAACTACCACCGCCTCTGCTACGGCTACCATCCCGCTTCTCTATCGAATCATCTTGCTCTATATCGAACCCCTCTTCGCAACCAACGGCGCTCTGATGGTCTTCTTTCAGCCGGCCAAATACGCGGCCATGATGACGCGTGCATCTGTGCCCTACGATCCCTCCTCGCAACATCTCTACACGCAGATCGGGAGTGGATGGCTGTACTTTGCCTTCAACCAAGCCGTCATCCTTCGGCTGTACGATGATCTCCGTCTATGGCAGCTGCTCTGTGTCGGCATGCTCCTCAGTGATGCTGCGTATAGCTGGTCTGTGATACAAGGGCTAGGCGGATGGAGTCAGTGGATCAAAATTGGAGAATGGGAAGCCTCAGACTGGACCTTATTGTTGTCAACTCTGCCGTTGGCAGTAGTAAGGGTTTTGGTTCTGCTTCAGAGTGCGGCGGGAACGAGGAAGGGTGAAGTGAAGGTCGATGAGAAGAGGAAGTGAAGTTTGCCGACAGACAAGGACGACAAATGACTTGGGATGAAAACTCGATGGCAGCATATGGCGAACAGTTGCGAAGGACAACGAGTTTTTAATGTACGGGTGGAATACCTAGTCCTGGAATACCTGGTCTTCGTAACAAACCCATCATCGATATTTGGGATTGATGGATGTTGCTGTGTCGTCTAAGCTCGAGGGGTTGGAGAATTGCAGGATTGGAAATCTAACCCACTGAAACATCATGTAATGTCAGCTTCAAGTGCCATCCATAATCGAGAACCGTTATTTGGGTGCTCCAGACTGAAAAGCAGACAAAAACAAACGAAGCCTAGGCATCGATGGCCGAACAACAGCGACCTAGTCACGTAGCCGGGTCCTCCTGGTTGGTGGCCACGTGACAGATCCTAGCTGTCATGGAGAGATCGAGGAACAACCTGACAGTGACAACCCCCTGAACTCCCCCTGTTGTTTTGGTTGGGGGATCTTTTTTCTTCTTCTTTATTTTTTGCCCCTCTGCCCCTCTGCCCCTCTTTGATGGCTCTCCGCAGTCCGCATATTTGAAACCGATCAAAGGCTTGCAAGAGGTGTATCAAGTTTTAGTTAGACGCACCCTGGCACCGCTAATGTCGTGGCCACCAAGTCTTGTTTTGTCTTGCCCATCATTATCAATCTTGTCCTGTTCCTGTTCCTCTTGGATATGAAAAATCTCCGGAATCAGTTGAAGCAGGATAACTCTGGATTGCTAGAACAATGTGAAACGTCGACTTGGTGTCGATCGACCAGACGTTCCAGGTTGGCCCAGGGCGTGTCCAGGGACTCGGCTTCGTGGGTCTGACTTGTATCCTTGCTACAGCGTGTGTCTGCCTTGATGAATCGGAGGTCATGTCGACAGATTTATACTGCAAGTCCGTCGGGCAATCTTGCTGGTGTCGTAAACTGTGGTTGCGGCCGACGAGCCCAAGGAAATTGGAACCCAAAATTAGCAACGTGGTGGCAACCAGAGTGCTGGAGAACAGAGGTGGTCCCTGCTGAGCTTCTACTGTGTAGTGGCATCTTGTCGTCGCTTGTCCATCAGCCTCAAACACGACCACCGACCATAGAAGTATGGCTCTGAAGCACGGAACCCGTCAGCTTTCTTCCCTGGGCATCGGGCCGCATCTGACAAGTCGGGCTGTTAGCGCATATTGGATTTTGGGGTTCTCTCCATCCGCTCCTCTCGTCGGCTCGTTTTGATCGTCTCAGTGGCAGAGTGGTTGTTGCAACATTCTTGTATCTTTGACGGTGATTCGATGTTGGAGATTGACTGCGAAACTGCGGACAGAAACTGGACCCCGGCGGGCAATTAGTACCCCACTTTTTCAGCAGCACTTCTTTTGTCCACCAGTGCTCCTGTTCGTTTTTGTTAGTGACGGCCCCCAGCTGACCCCTGGCCCAACAAGCCTGCCGCGAATCACTGGGCCCAGAAAGGAAGAAGAAGAGCGGAAAAGGAGAGAAAGCGGGGCCCGCGACAGGGCAGCCAGGCCCAGCGACCTGACCAGGAGACGGGACCAGATTGTCCCGTCTCCTCCACTTTTGGTCCCGCATCAGCCACTAACAAGGACCCCCCGCTGAACACACCATTCCTGCTGTGCGCTTCCCGTCGCTGTGAACCGCGCCCACCACGCCCACACAGCCCACTGCACCACCAGGGGCACCTACCCGGACAGCAGCAGCACTCCAGGCGAACCCCCGACTCCCGCCCGACACCTTGGATTCTATCGATCCTCATCAGTGGCATCAGTCCGCCTTCCACTTTGTGTTCCGCCTCCCGTCGTCTTGTTGTACCTCTACAACCATCCACTTGCAACATCCACTTCCATCCATCTTCAGACAAGAGTGTTGTCCACACACCACCTTGCTGCTGCGCCAAACAGTAGTCGCCTCCCAGTCTATCGCACTCGGTCGATTAGAGCCTTGGATTTCCGGACAGGCCTCCTTTTCTCTCGGCGCTTTCCTCTCCCTCCACAGTCCACTTCCTCTGTTGACACCGACCCGAGGTATCGACACCGACACCGACACCGACTTCGACGCCGACGCCGACATCGAGATCGTCCTGTCACGTCACCCTAACCTACCTACCCTACCCTTCCATCCTCTACCTAGCCTCTTCGCATTTCTTCGCTTTTATCCTAGAGAACCTATCTGGACTCGTTCTTCTCCTATCCGCCAAACCTCCTATTGGCGTCCAACCTCAGTCCTTTCGTATCCCACGACTGGTCCACTCTACCTACGTCCATTCCCCTCTCAGTTTTCTGCCAGACAGCAAAATGTCTTGGAAACTTACAAAGAGTATGTCGGCGAACCCTCGTCTTTTCCTTTCCCCGCGGCAGAACACCATGTCTGACATGTTGGCACACCAGAGCTGAAGGAAACCCATCTGGGTCCTCTTGCAAGCACCTTCTCCCGCTCGCCCTCTACCTCCACCATCACAGACAAGGAAGACAAGAGCCAAGCGGGCAGCTCGGGAACAGCCACCCCTTCGAACGAGAACACCATTGGTAGGCGCTCAGCCCGTCTCGTTCACTCGGCCATCACAAGATTAACCTCTTTTCCTTTCACAGCCGCTTCCGAAGCTCTTACGCAAGCCCCGATCGTCAAGCCCCCTAAGCCCGGTATCCTCGTCGTTACCCTCCACGAGGGTTCCGGTTTCTCGCTACCCGAACAGTACCGCAATGTGTTTTCCTCAGGTCATGGCGGCAACTCCATGTCGACTGGAAGTGCCCTTAACGTCGCAGGCTCCATTCGAACCAACAACTCGTCGCGAACGGCCAACTTCCTGAGCGGCTCTTCGCGCCCACAGAGTTCTGGCGGCTTTGGCGCCATTCCCACAAACCACGGCCGTATTTCCACAAAGTACATGCCCTATGCCCTGATAGATTTTGACAAGGTCCAAGTTTTTGTCAACTCGGTCGAAGGCAACCCGGAAAACCCCCTCTGGGCCGGCTCGAATACCCAGTACAAGTTCGATGTGTCCCGAGTTACGGAGCTTGCAGTACATCTTTATATCCGGAACCCCAACGCCGCTCCTGGCTCTGGTCGCAGCCAAGACATCTTCCTTGGTGTTGTTCGTATTAACCCTAGATTTGAGGAGAAGCAGCAGTTCGTCGAAGACCCCAAGGCCAGCAAGAAGGACCGGGAAAAGGCCGCCGCCGAGTTTGCCAACAAGGAGCGCGCTCTCGGACACAGCGGTGTCGAATGGGTTGACGTTCAGTATGGCACCGGAAAGCTCAAGATTGGCGTCGAGTATGTGGAGAACCGCGCCGGTAAGCTCAAGATTGAGGATTTCGAGCTTCTCAAGGTCGTCGGCAAGGGCTCTTTCGGTAAGGTCATGCAGGTACGCAAGAAGGACACGAACCGTATCTACGCTCTCAAGACGATTCGCAAGGCGCACATTATCTCGCGTTCCGAAGTCGCCCACACGCTCGCTGAGCGATCCGTTCTGGCCCAGATCAACAACCCATTTATCGTGCCGCTCAAGTTCACCTTCCAGAGTCCTGAGAAGCTATACTTCGTCCTCGCCTTCGTCAACGGTGGCGAGCTGTTCCATCATTTGCAGAAAGAGCAGCGATTCGACGTCAACCGCAGTCGTTTCTACACGGCCGAACTGCTGTGCGCCCTCGAGTGCCTCCACGGCTTCAACGTCATTTACCGTGATCTCAAGCCGGAAAACATTCTCCTCGACTACCAAGGTCACATTGCTCTCTGCGATTTCGGTCTCTGCAAGCTGGACATGAAGGACGAAGACCGCACCAACACATTTTGCGGCACCCCTGAGTATTTGGCGCCCGAGTTGCTGATGGGCAATGGCTACAACAAGACTGTCGATTGGTGGACATTGGGTGTGCTTTTGTACGAGATGTTGACGGGTCTTCCGCCGTTCTACGATGAGAACACCAACGAGATGTACCGCAAGATCCTCAGCGAGCCGCTGCACTTCCCCGGACCCGAGGTTGTACCACCAGCTGCCAAGGACCTCTTGACCAAGCTGCTCAACCGCGACCCGCAACAACGTCTTGGTGCCAACGGTGCGGCCGAGATCAAGGCGCATCCCTTCTTCCACGCCATAGATTGGCGCAAGTTGTTGCAGCGCAAGTATGAGCCTGCGTTCAAGCCCAATGTGGTAAGTATCAAGAGCATTGCCTACTCACCGGTTGATCAAGTTCAGTGTGCTAACTACGGTGGCTTTAGGTTGACGCACTCGATACTGCCAACTTCGATCCCGAGTTCACATCGGAACTTCCTCAGGACTCTTACGTGGAAGGACCAATTCTGTCAGAGACGATGCAGAACCAGTTTACTGGCTTCAGTTACAACCGTCCCATTGCTGGTCTCGGGGATGCGGGTGGCAGTGTTAAGGACCCATCATTCGCGAGCAGTCTTCAAGACGACAGCAGCAGGAGATAGACAAAGTAAAACCGGAGTAGAACTTTGGGCGGGGAAACGTGGATATAGCGGTTGCAGCATAGAGGCCGGTTCGGTTAAGCGGGTGTGTTGCGGCTGTGGTTGACCCATTTGATGGGTAAGGCTGAGCGCATAGGTGACAGCCAAGTGTTCAGCCGCTGGAAAGGGGCTTCCAAAGTCCTTTCTTTATCTTGTGTTTGTTTATCCATATTTGTGACTTGAGCTACCTAGGTACATTTTCACATGGGAGTTGGGCAGTGATTTGCTTCATGGTTTAGCTTAAACAATGTCAGGTACTTTTACATAACACGAGGCAGAGCCTGACGTTTTACTTTGGGAACCAAGTTCGCCATGAAGTTGAATTAGGTTAAGCAGCCGAGCAACCCGGAATGTTACATCAACGCAGTTTGCGGATGTTGTGCAAGGTTCTTGTGCCCAAAGCTGCTCGCTCTTATACCCGAATTTGTGGTCTCATGATCGATGGGTAGGTTGTAGGCATGGGGATTTCTTGCTTTGTTCAAGAGTACTCACCTCTAGCAGCGTTTGCAATCATATGGATCGGACAAGGCGGATGAGTAAGGGACGGCTCTTGAGGACGGTAAAGAAGTATGGCCATTTGGAGCTCCCGTGAAAGCCAGGGATCAACGGGGAGCGAGTGACCTCGGGGCTACCAGACTAAAAGATGTGATGAACTGCGAAAAGTTACCGCCTTTTCCAGCCCTTGTCCGGGTCTGGTCTCTCCTTCTCGTGTGGAAATTTCACCGATTGTGTTCCGCTCATTGCCACAGACACTGGAACTGATAGATCAAGACAACACTTCATATAGCGCAAAGAAATATTGAAAGCGGATATTGACGGTGGTTGTTGACTGAAGTTCGCGATCATGTTGTTATATATGTAAGTGTCGTACCGTACTGTACATGTACCAAACCCTAAGGTATACGTTACGCAATTGCCCCGCATTTGCACCGGGAGCTCTCCTTATCAACCCCACCATGCCCACCGTCTCCCCATCAGCAGCTCTCCGGCTCAAGGAAGCGAGCAGACCTGCATGAACTCAACCCTACACCTCTAGAAGCGTATTATTAGACGAATCCGTCTCCTCATCAGGTGCTTTTCCTCCTTTCCTCGCATATTTCAGTTCATCCTTCCTCTCTTCATCCTGTCTCAACTTTAGCGGCAGCAGTAATCTCTAATCATCATCGACGTCATAGACCTCCAGACGCCCTAGAAGCTATTCGCAGTCGACCGAAACACACAACACCACCACCATGGCTCCCGCGAACACCCTCTCCGCCTGGTCTGACCTCCAGTCTCACCACTCCAAGGTCGGCAAGACCTTCGTCCTCAAGGATGCCTTCAAGTCCGATCCCGAGCGCTTCTCCAAGTTCGCTCGTACCTTCACCCTCCCCAGCGACATCGCCAGCGACAGCCCCAATGACACCGAGATCCTCTTCGACTTCTCCAAGAACCTGGTGACCGAGGAGACTCTTGAGAAGCTCGTCAAGCTCGCCGAGGAGGCCGGCGTCGAGAAGAAGCGTGATGCCATGTTCGCTGGCGAGAAGATCAACTTCACCGAGGACCGCGCCGTCTACCACGTCGCTCTGCGCAACGTCTCCAACCAAGACATGAAAGTCGATGGTGTTGATGTCATGAACACCAAGGGTGGTGTCAACGACGTCCTCCAGCATATGAAGGAGTTCTCCGAGCAGGTGCGCAGCGGCGAGTGGAAGGGTTACACAGGCAAGAAGCTCACCAACATCATCAACGTTGGTATCGGCGGTTCCGACTTGTGAGTTCAAACGTCCGGTCTCGTTGTCCGAGAGAAGCATTGACTGACACCTACCATCACAGGGGCCCCGTCATGGTCACGGAGGCCCTCAAGCACTATGGCGCCAAGGACATGACCCTTCACTTCGTCTCCAACGTTGACGGCACCCATGTAGCCGAGGCCCTCGCCAGCTCCGACCCCGAGACCACCCTCTTCCTCATCGCCTCCAAGACCTTCACCACTGCCGAGACCATCACCAACGCCAACACCGCCAAGTCGTGGTTCCTCGAGAAGACCGGTGGTCAGGGCGAGATTGCCAAGCACTTCGTTGCTCTCTCGACCAACGAGGCCGAGGTCACCAAGTTCGGCATCGACGCCAAGAACATGTTCGGTTTCGAGAGCTGGGTGGGCGGTCGCTACTCGGTTTGGTCCGCCATCGGCTTGTCCGTCGCCCTCTACATTGGCTTCGAGAACTTCCACAAGTTCCTCGCTGGTGCCCATGCCATGGACAACCACTTCCGCACCGCTCCCCTCAAGGAGAACATCCCCGTGCTCGGCGGTCTTTTGAGCGTCTGGTACTCCAACTTCTACAACGCCCAGACTCACCTCGTTGCTCCCTTCGACCAGTACCTCCACCGCTTCCCTGCCTACCTTCAGCAGCTGTCGATGGAGTCCAACGGCAAGTCCATCACCTCGGACGGTTCCGCGGCCAAGTACACTACCGGCCCCATCGTTTTCGGCGAGCCCTGCACCAACGCCCAGCACTCCTTCTTCCAGCTCGTCCACCAGGGCACCAAGCTGATCCCCGCCGACTTCATCCTCGCCGCCAAGTCTCACAACCCCATTTCCAATAACCTGCACCACAAGATGCTGGCGTCCAACTACCTCGCTCAGGCCGAGGCCCTCATGGTCGGCAAGACCGCCGACGAGGTTCGCGCTGAGGGTAACGTGCCCGAGAAACTCGTTCCTCACAAGGTCTTCCTCGGCAACAGGCCGACCACCAGCGTCCTTGTCGGCGGCCACATTGGTCCCGCCGAGCTGGGTGCTCTCATTGTCTACTACGAGCACCTTACCTTCACCGAGGGTGCTATCTGGGATATCAACTCGTTCGACCAGTGGGGTGTGGAGCTCGGAAAGGTGTTGGCCAAGAAGATCCTCAAGGAGATCGACGAGCCTGGTGCGGGCAGCGGGCACGATGCTTCTACCGGCGGTCTGTTGGGTGCGTTCAAGAAGTATGCTGACTTGTGAAGGTCAAGAGGGGCGTTGCCGCGGCTTTGAGAGGAGTGCCGGCTTTATATAAAATCAAGAGAGAGATATCTGGTTGGATGGAAATGATGAGATGATTACCTAGATATTCAATAAAAGCAAGTTTTGTGAATGAAAGCGCTGAAAGACAAAGCCCAGAAACTGATAGTGATGGCACACTATGTGTTCTTTTGGCTCTCGATATCCCAAATTCCAGGCAGCCGTCCGGATCCCATCCCCTATCCCATGACTTCTTCTCAACAGATCACAGTCAAGGCCTCAAGGGCTAGGTGATTGCCGCCTAAAAATTCAGTTGTCTTCATACTTTGCTCTTCTTGAAGCTTCACTGCAGTCTGCACCAATGTCAATCTCGATGTCAATGAAAGAAAGGAGCCCAAAGTGATCCACTCCAAAGCAGGTACCAGTATGTACATGTCAAAGTTGACAGGCGGATTTAGCCTAAACTCATCAGTACGGTTCCATACATGGACGTTCTTTTGACTTTCCAGTGTTCTTTTCCTTCTCTTTCTTTCTTTTATTTTTATCTTTCCGTCCAGGGTGAACCATGATCATTCTTGTTCTTGTCCGAATCGGTTCTTGTCGATGAAGCGAACAGTCATGGGGAAACGAACGGCTGGTTGTTGAGACTTGAGAGATCAGATGAACTGTGGGGGGGTAGGGTTGTGGGGGTCATGTGGCCGGGGGCGGGGGGCCGGGGGTGGTGGATCGCCGACTTTTCGGTCACAGCTCCGCTCCGAGTCCGGAGTGCGGAACCACCACCCACCTGTGGATCAGCTACCGGTACCTTTACTTACAGCTTACAAGTCTGGAGTCCCGTCTTTTTGGTATTGGCACTGAGGACGGGCGGAAGATGGGAGATGGTAAGATATGATCGTTTCCACCCGTCCATGTGTGAGAGAAGGAAGGAACGGAGGAAGTTGCTCCTACCTTCTTGCCTTCTCTATACTTCGATTGTGACTGCCATTTTTCACAAGAGATTCCACTTTAGAGGAGTTGTAGAAGGGCCACCTGGATGGGAAGTATGAGGTCAGTTCATTCGCATCATGATGGTTCATCAAATGGCATTTGATATATAGGTACTACGTGCTCTACGAAGAGGGTGGTGTGGTTGGCAAGGAGGCATCACATAAGTTACTGTCATGAACTCATGTCATCTCTTTTGAATTTCTCTTTTCAATCAACTCATTCCCTCTTTTCCACAAGAACACACGAGAATCCGAAAGGTGATCATGCATTTTCCATTTGTCGATTTCCTGTCCCTTTTGCTTAAAATGAGCCGAACCGCCCCCCTTTTCCATCTCCTTATCCCCCCCATTTGATCATTGGACCCATAAGCAAAAGCCTGTTTTGGAGAAGAAAAAAAGACACAGAAGAGAGAAGAAGGTAAGTAAAACCAGCGTTAATTTTCCCGCACATAATCGGCGAAAAGAAAAATGAATTTTTTTTTTAATGATGCCCACCAATCTCATGACATGCCCTTTGGACCCAACGCACTGACTTGGAGAGTAGAAAAAGGAGTTTCTCTTTAGAAAGAAAAGAATCAGAAAACTGTATAACCGAGAAAAAACCAACACAACAAACAAGACGAAGCAATTTATGAGACAATCCATCCCACCACCACCCAAAATAGAGTTTCGTCAATACGCCATGTCCCTTTGCGGTTGTAGTTAAAAATCGTACACAGAGATGATAGTATGAGTCTCAGAGAGAGGGGTGAATCCCGTCAATAACGCTAAACGATATTTGCTTATGTGTGCAGGAAGCGCGAGGCTTCTTCTTGTCCTCCCACATCCTGCTCTGGTTCCGCGCGGCCCTAATGACCCACAATGTTTGGTCTGGGTTTCCTCCGCTAGTGGTAGTTGTTACCCCAGCCGCCACGTGGAGGGTTGCCATAGTAACCCCCGCCGAAACCTTGTCCGCCATAGCTACCGTAGGTGTTCTGGTGACCCTGGGAGCCGGTGGCGCCCATGCCGTAACCAGTACCGGTCTGGTTGTTGTGGAGACCATGTCCCTGGAGATGGTTGGGGTAGCCATAAGATCCCATACCACCGAGACCGCTCTGCTGGTTCGACTGAGGAGGGGGGAGGCCGCTCTGAGAGGGAGCGTTGTTGGTAGCAGAGCCGGGACGAGCGGCACCGCCAAGAGCAGGGCTAGGTCCGGAAGCAGCCTTGGAGTCACCAAAAGGCTTCAGGTCATCAGAAGCCGAAGGACCGGCACCAGGCTGAGTTCCGGGAGCATTGAAGGACTGGCCAGCCTGAGACTGGTAGCTAGAGCCACCACGACCGAAGGCGTCGTGCATTCCACCGAAGCCGCTGCCACCGAGGCCTTGCTGCTGAGCAGACTGGCCGGAAGCGGTGCGACCATAATCGTTGAGGCCGGCAGCTCCAACGCCAGTCTCACGGTGGAGAGTAGACTGTCCAAAACCGGCAGGGGAGGAAGCGTATCCATGAGGCGCCTGGGGAGACATGCCATACTGGTTTGGCTGGTAACCAAGTCCGCCCTTTCCATAGGGAGCTCCGTAAGCGCCCTGGTTGTATCCGTTGTAGTTCATGTACGCAGAGTAATAAGGGTTAGAGTAGTAGGGGTGGCTGCCATAGGGGCCATACTGATCATGCGGCTGTTGCTGGCCGTGAGTCTGGGCCTGGGTGGTCTGAGCAGTCTGGGCCTGGGTACCAGCCTGGTTAGGGGTAGGAGTACCAGCCATATCGGAGCCAGAACCGAAGCGAGTCTGGGTATGCTGAGCGCCGCTCTGAGGATACTGGCTAAGGTTATCGGCCTGGGGCGCGTTATATCCAAAGCCGCGCTGGGGCTGAGACAGACCATCTTGCTGTCCCTGAGCACCCTGTTGCTGACCAAAGTTGTTTTGGCCGTAGTAGTTGTAGCGGCTTTGATCAGCGGTGTAGTACTGAGAGTAATCACTGGGAGCCGAGCTGAAAGCGCCGACGGGCTGCTGCTGGTTCTGAGTTTGCGCAGCTTGGCCCTGACCGGGGAAGCCAGTCTCGTACTGGGTTTGCGCAGCCACAGCACCAGGCTGTTGGCCGAAAGCATCGAAAGGCTTGGAAGCGCCGAAAGAAGCGGGCTCTTGGGGCGCAGGCTGGCCGAAGCGGCCGAACTGCTGTGTGCTCGGCGCAGTAGGGGGTTGCGTAGCTGCTTCAGCCGGGGTCTTTAGTGAATCATCCACAAGTGACGAAATCGGGAGGTAGTACGCACCCTGAGAAGCGGCCGCGGCGGCAGCAGGCTGGGTCGGGGCCGTAGGGGGTGCGGTAGTGGTGGTGGCTAGAAATGGAGTTAGTCGCAAACTTGAGGCATTGGCTAATGGGGCATAGGTCATACCGGCAGGGCCCGTAGGAGGGAGCGTGGCCGCGGGCTTCTGCGCAGCGAAGGCCTCGGGAACCGGGGCAGGTTGCGCAGGAGGAAGAGAAGCGCGAGGTTGGGTAACAGGGGAGTCCTGAGGAGGCTGAGGACGAGTCTCGGGCTCCTCGCGGTCACCATCAATATCATCCTCCTCGTTCAAGCTGAAAGCGCCGAACTGAACGGCGGCACGGTCGACCTGGTCACGGTTACCAGGCATGCGAACAGGCTCCTGCTGGTCAAGGATCCGGCGGGCATAGGTAGGTGTGCGAGTAGATGTGCGATCGGTGGCCTTGGAAGCAGTCGTAGCAAAGCCACTGCCAGGAGCGCGGGAAGTCTGATGTTGCTGCTGAGACGCGGAGTTGGGGGTCGCAGTAGCGCTGGGGGCCTGCGCCCGAGGATCCCAAGAGTCGGCGGCTTCGCTCGCAGCGGTCTCGGTCTGTGGAGGGTGGGAATCATCGGCGACTTGTTCGAGATTCGTTTCGGTAAGTTGATCCTTGGACGGCTTCAGGGCGACTTCGGGAACAACGGGGACAGCGGGAAGGGCAGGCTCGATAGGTACAATGGGAAGGGCGGGAACGGCGGGAGGAGGAGGAGGAGTAGCCTCCTTCTTAACAGGCTCGGGCGTAGGTTCCTCGACGGGTGTTGGGACTTGGGGCTCAGCTTCGGGCTCAGCCTGAACCTCAGGCTCAACAGGGGTAGGCTCGGCGACAGGCGGGAGAGGCTCGATAACGGGCTCAGCAGGCTTGGGAGGAGCGACCTCCTTTGGTTTGGGGGCAGGCTTCGGCACGGACTGTCTCAACATGCTAGCCCAGGTCTTCTGCGCTGGCTCGACGGGCTTGGGAGTAACGGGAGCAGGCGCGGCGGCAGGAGTCTCGGCGGAAGGCGAGCTCTCCTCGGGCCATCCGCTCGCCTCTTCGGTGGGCTTGGGGGCACCCCATACGTTGGCCTCTTCGGTAGGAACTGAAAGCTGCTCGCTCTCCTTGGTCTTGTGGCCGTTGATTGTCGCATTGAGGGGCTTGCCGCGGCCACCGCCCCGACCGCCTCGCTCGGTGGCCCTGCCACGTCCACGTCCGCTGTCTACGCGGCCGCCTCTAGCAGGTCTCGTGGATCCAGGGAAGGAATCGACAGGAGTGGATGTGAAAGTATCGGTCTTCGTCTTGGGCTTGGACACCTTCTTGGGCTTGGTAACCTCGCCCCATTGCGAGATGGTTCCTGAATAGAGAAGCTGGTGTCAGTAACCTAGCAGTAGCAGCAAACAGGGTGCAACACACGGCGGGGCAGCGTGCAGCTCGAAGGAGCCAATGGTTCAGCGCACACGACAGGGAACGACAGACACTCGTCTCGACGAGCTGAGACAAGAAGGGCTTGCTGGGCAAGGGAAGCAAGTGGCGGTGGGGTGCAGAGGAGGGTTCAGAGTGGGAGTCGGCGACGTACCTTCAGCGATGCGGGTGACAGCGAGGGACTCGTCACCGTCTGTCTCGTTGAGAGCAAATAGAACATCGACGTCGGACCAGTCGGGGAACATTTCCTTGATGATGGCAACCTTGCTGCCGTATTGCTTCTTAAGCTGGCCAATCTCGCCCTCATCCTCTAGAGATGGCAGCGACGACGACTCTGTGGAATCGCCGTTGGTCCTGGTCGCGCTGCGACCTCCCCGAGTCGAAAGACCGCCCCGGCCACCGCGGCCGGAGCCTCTACCGCGCGCGGCGGCGGGTCTGCTCTGTACCTCAGACATTGCCGAGATGTGTATGTGGAAAGTGTGTGGTCGTCAAGACGAGTGGGTAGCGGAGTGGTGGGCGTGTCGCGTCTCTCGAGGGCAGCCAGTCCAGTAGGGGGATGGAGGGGGGGCCTTTTCTCGGGAGAACTAGACAAAAGAAAATGAACAAGTAGAAGAGAATAAAATCCGGTGCGCCTCGTGCAGATGTGCCTTTGGGCGGTGGCTTGCTTGGGTGTTGCGATCCGGGTGATGGGATCGAGAGCCGGTGTGGTGGTGATTGACGTGGTGGAAAAGGTATTATGGAGAAGGAGGGTGTGTGGGAAGTGGAAGCGAGGCAAAGAAAGCGTATTCAGTTTTTGACGCCTCGTCCCGCCAGAAGCCAGAATTGGCCCGTCGCGGAAAGTGGAAAAGCAGAGGCCACCGCAACCGCTGTCTGTCCCCCGGGGCCTCTCAGTTGCAGTCACTTGTAGCGTGGGCACCAGCTGAAAACCACCCGAGCCACCACGCCTACCGCCTGTAACAAGGGCAATTGCAACTGAGCTGCACCTGACGGATGGGACTGCACGGGCAACAGCTGCAAAGATGCGCCCACCAGGGGCACGACCGACACCTCACAGGCAGGGTGGCATCTCGACGGCACGAGAATAAACTAAGGTAGTGTAGGCGGGAAGCCGTCTCTTCTCCTTCTCAGTTTACAGGTCCAACTCATGGAGGTTGTCGATCCAACTCCAGGGGCAACTGGACCAGCACACACTCCCCGCCATACTACACCATCGGCGTGGCGCCTCACCACAGGCTGTGGACTTGGTGACTGAGATTACCTCGATCAATCTCTTTCCATCTGAAGCTCTCATGTGCCTTTGTCGGTGTCTTGGAATACCAGATGAAGCTATCTGATATGCCCTAGCTACCCCATGCTACTACCTTACGGTAGCTAGGCACGCAAGGCACGGAAACTATCTAACCATATGGCATGCAGGGCGCAAACGGCATGGCTGCTATCTGATCCCCAATGGGAAAGTTGCGTGCTTTGTTCTCTCTCTCTCCCGTCTCCCGGAAAACTACAAATACCTGCACCGGACCGCCGTCGGACAGTCCGCCATGATGGAGACAAGCGCGGGGATTGAAAAGGGACACAGACAGCGTCCATCTTCTCCATGGCTCCCTCGGATTGAATCAGTTGAAGCAAAGGGAATTCGCCCCCCTTGCCTCAGGAGGCACGGCGAGACACCCGATGACAGGGCCAGAGTGAGCAGATGGACACAGCTTGGCAAGCCCATCCCAGCACAATGGTTGACTGGCTCGAATGGAAAATGCCCGGGGAACCCCTCAAGCCCCTCAGGCCCCTCAGGCCCCTCGCTCGAATTTGGGGCAGGCAAGCTGGGCAACGTCGAAAGGGGAAGCTGTGGGGAGGCGAAGCTGGCACATAGCAAAGCTGCCCTGTGGGCTTGGCTCGGCGAAGCCAGAGACTCTGAGAGGCCTGAGAGAGGTCTTTGGCTCCCGTTGCCCTGGCATGATATTGGCGGGTCTAATTGACTACATACCAGGACTACTATCAGGCTGGCAACAGTGGGCTTCTTGCTTTGTTGTCTCTCCCTTTCTCTCCATCCCAAAGTCCACAACAAGACGGCCCGACAACTGTGAAGGATTGGATCCAAGGCACCCTGGAACTTCGACACACGCCGGTACTGGACCACAAACGACGTCAGGGCTGTCCAGGTACAGCTCAAACAGGCTTAGCTCCAGTGACCCCAACCAGCGGGTTTGGTCGTGGGTTTTGGAGTGAAGTCGATGAGTCACATGACTCAGGTCTTGACGGCTTTCAAACTTGTTGGCTCGAGCTTCGGGACGGCATCAAGGTTCACGACTAACAACTGAAGCCTTTGGAACACCCGACGTACAAGAGTGTAGGAATGTCTTCTTGACATTCATACAAAGCCCTCGTTGCTGGGATCCTTTCAGCTGACACCCCTTTTCTGCCTGGGCCCCTGATGCTAGGTTGAAGGTCTACCACATGGGCAACAAACTAACGGTATGGCCTCCTTTGTTAGTGCGATATGTGTGCATACCAAGTGCCTGTGAAACCGACTGCATACCTGCACCGTAGCCGGGCGTGTGCGGTGACCGACAACCCGCACACGGGAGCACAATACTAGAACTACATTTGTGTCAATGCTCCAAATAGGGGCAACTTGGCCACATACAAAGGAGACCGTGAAGCGGATGTGAAGTAATAATGGAATTGGGACTGGAACAAGCGACGTTGTGAACATCGGCGCAAGTGATGAAGGTGTGGTGTGATAAGATAAGCCCCGACAGGCGTCTAAGACTCTAGAAGAGCGACCCAACCAATCATGTTTCTGCATAAGCTATCCTCTCCTGGAGAAGTGGGTCCTTTCCCGTCACGGCATTGAATTGTGGTGCTTCTGGAGTCAGGGTTCGCATTCCAGGCCATGGACAGTGACAGCTCCACCTCAAGCACAACCACCTACAACATCGACAACGACATCATCAGGTCACTGACCACTATACCGATCGGCCGTCGACCAGCCCGGCCTGCCCGGACCCCGGAACCCGAGCTTATCATCTACACGGCGCCTTCCAATCCGATACCTACAGAACAACAAACACCAGCGACACATCATACGATTTTCACTATGTTCTTCAAGACTAAACCACTGGGCTCCCTCAAGAGCATCCTCCCGCCAATCCACCAGCCCCTCCCCCTCAACCAGCGCGAATCCCAGAAGCTCCTCGATGTCCTAAAAGCCTCCTTCCGAGCCCACCTAGACAAAGAGCACGGATGGACTCCCGATACCAACCAGGTTGCGCCGGCCGCCCCGACCGTCACCTATCTGCCCTCCGCTTCTCCCGCCTCCGCCTCCAAAGATGTACCGGCCCGTCCGACAGATAAGCATATGCGCGCCATCCTCGAGAACCCCCTCTTCAACAACAAGGCCTTTGTCCAACCCTCTGTCGCCGCCCCTGCCCCGGCGGTCAGGAACAACCGCAATGAAGTCTTCCAGCTGGCCGTGTCCAAGGGCATCATGAACATCCAGCGCGCCCTCGGCTTCCTCCTGGCCGTGCAGCGCGACATCCAGTTCTCCGCCGCCGTCTCCGTCACCCAGAGCATGAAGGAATCCGGCGCCGGCCTGCTCGTGCTGCGCTG
>RANY01001180.1:0-10264 GCA_009805235.1 Neurospora pannonica FGSC 7221
CCTGACCTCCCTGTCATCAGCATCACTTACCCGGGCTCCCTGTCAGCGCTACCAGGCCATCGAGCCAACCATCGAACTCCGACGGCGCTAAGCATCATCACAAGGCAACCCCAGTCATCACGGGAGCAACCTCAGCCAATCGAGCAAGGGCGAGGCAGACCGGCGAAGGCCGGCGCCAGAAGGAAGCAGGAGAATGGATGAAGGCATTCAGAAGGATCTACATGTATGCAGATCAACTAGATAGCCCTGTCTCGATGCCTCATGGCCTCAGGCCATAAAGGCTCGGTACGTACTGATCCTCTTTGGTATAAGGAGGCCTTGAAGCCCAGCCTTCCTCTGGAGGATGAAAGGATCAACAAGGCCTTCGAGACCAAAGAAGATTATTAGCTGCATTGAACTCTTTGTTCCAAGCCCAGAACACTGCCCTTGTCACAACAGCACCGTCGTCCCCACCACAACTTCCTTCACAGGACGGTAAGGTAGGTAGGGATGAAGTTGTGTGCCGGCTGTCACTACAGCAACAAACTCAACGACTGGAAATTCGAATGTAAAAACCAGATTGGAGACGCACTACTACCCATTCATAACTGGTACCGGTACCGAAGTCCAGACGCCAGGAACGGAAACGAACTGAGTAGGAAGAACTTATGGAAAACGGGCGTTAGAGTGCGATTGTGTAGAGTCAACTGAAATGGTTCTTGCAGATTGCGGAGGAGGCCAGTTAAGCCAGTCCACTGCAAGGTGTGGCAACAAGCCTGCTTATGTACTGGTTTGTCTAGGTGCTCTCGGTGTCCGGATATCGCCAGACGACGGGCCTTTTCCCATTGATCAATCTGCCTGCAGCATCAGCAGGATGTGACTACCGCATTATCTCGCGAAATTGAGGATCGGGAATGCAGGGTTAAAGGTGTCCGACAACCACGTACATGCTCTTCGACGACCGCCAAACGCATCTAGCAGACCTTCAGCCCTTCGTCTTCTGCACGACACCGAACCTCAACTTCCAGAGATTGTCGGCAGAGATAATGCGGTATAGCTGGCACACCACTATGGCAATGAACTACCCCCATTGTGGACAACAAAATCGTTTAACCTGGACAAATGAAGGGCCTATGTGCGTAACGAGCTGCAATCACCGACTGAACTGAGATTTCCTTTGTGATGGCTGCGTGCTACTCCCTCTTTGTCATGCTCCTCTTCCTCATGTATGCCCCGTTTCTGATGCCAAAAGTCACCGGCTATCGAACAACCAGAAACAAGAGCATCGTTCTTGCTGAATTTCTTGTTCCTGCATGCCGTCCCTCAAGATTTGCTGAACCACATGTGAAAGCAGAGCGGTTATCGAACGGACAATAGTTGCTTGCCAAGTGGTGTCAATAGTAGGCTTGACAGTAGCCGACTGTGTCGTTTGTCTCTGCAGAAGTCCTTAGTTCAATGACATATTTTGATGGTTTCGCAGGCCGTTACTACACTTACCGATCGGGATAGTGGGGTCCATAACAGGGAATCTCAGACGGATGGCATAACCGTTGATGGTATGGAGGAACAAGTACTCGCTGTCGCAACAGTTGGGGGTGAAATGACAGGCTCTGAAGATCAATTCCTCTGGGTGTATGTGTCGGGTGTCAATTTGGTAGACGTCAACTGGTGCGCCTCTCTGCATTGCCCAGTTCCAGGCGTGCCAGAATTCACCAAACGTCGAAATGAAGCAGCTCGGGATTCTGCACGCCCAATTGACGTGGTTGATGATCAGCCGTTCGAGGTGTGCTGGGTTTTGTGGCATAGTCCAAGTAACGGCAGCATCGAAGCCGCCACAGGCAGAAGTCCGGGCGCGGGAGCTGGCATGCTGCACGAAGTAGAGATATCTCGGGCGTTGACTGACGGGGACCGTGAAATCGTTGATTGACTGAGCCATGATGACTTGATGAAGAACCTCTGAGGAGCGTTGTCAAGTCTAAAAGGTGGCGATGCTGCAAAGAACGACATTCGGCCACGAAATGGGTTGGCGATGTCCAGTTTATCCGAGAACTGACATGAAGGAAGAGACCGTGAGTTTCTTGGACAAAGAGTGGTGCTGCAGCAAATGTGCACCAAGACGTCCCTTCTTGGTTGGTAAAACACAGTGTCAGAGTGTAAGTGTGGGAGGTGCGAAGCTGACGACACTATCACGGGCTTGAAGAGGACTTGGCGATTGCACCTGCCCAACGCCAGCTGCAACAATGACGATGTTGACCGCCTTGGCGGTCCAAATCCGAGCGCCCGAGGAGGAGGAGCACATCTGGAACTTTCAGGGAAGGAGCAAAACTGACGATGCCTTGGCTGGTAGTTACATTAATTGTGTAAATCTGCACAGTGGAATAGAAACAAATGGAGTAAGTTGTACACTGAATCTAGTTGGGGGTTTGTGATAGTGTTGCCTTTTGAGTAGAACAGTAGGAGGCTAAGCTTAGATATGTCTGACCACAATGATGGTTGATGACTTGAAATAGGCCGATGAGATTCAGCTTGTATGATCCATCCGTCTTTCGCAAGGGGCCCCGCGTCAAAGTGAGACTCTGGATTACAAAAAAGTGACTTAAATGCCACTAGTAATAGCCTTGAGGACGTCTAGCTCCCCGACTGATCCCTGTTGACACAATTCGTTAGTCCGATCATGATTCTCAACTCCACGTGGCGGGCAAATGTTATCGGCGCTTTACTTACTGGTTGAAGAACGCGGCAGAGTCATGGTGGACACGATGGCGTGTCCCGGGATGGTTTGGAAAAACAGAAACTCGCATCCGAAGCAGTGCGGAGTGAAATCTTTCCCGTAGAACACCCAATAATCAGGATCGTTTAGCTCATCGGTATCGATTTCGTAAATGGTGACCGGTCCTCGACGCTGCCTGGCCCAATTCACGGCATGACTGTCGTTGGCAAACGTGGAAATGAACGAAGTTGGGTCTCGATTAGCCCAGTTGACATGCTCCGAGATCAGCTGCTGAAGATGCCTCGGACCTCTCAATGGGGTGTACAGATCTGCCGCCTCGAAATCCCCTTCGTTGTTGGGACACGCCTGGGATCCGGCATGCTCGACAAAGTAGAGGTAGCGCGGAAGCTCCCACCAAGGAATCGCGTAATTGTCGATGATAGGAGCAACAAGGGGTGCCATGGTGATCTGATGAGCGTTAGGACCGAGATAGGATATATCGAGTCGAGAAGGTAATGCTATTGAATATACCGGGAGCTGTCAAGCCTCTCGTTGGCCTCAAACCTGGTTCGGCGGTGCTTGACGGGAGTTGAACAGTTGCAGTGTCCTCTCTTGGATGAAGGGATCTGAATCCCGCTAATTTCTGCTTTTCGGTTCTTAGGTACTTCAGCAGGCAAGGGTGAATTAACCTTGTTGACTCTCTGTTGGCGATGTTTTAGGTCTAAAGCCGGAGAATTGACTTGCTCTTTTTGTGTTGGTCTGGTGGCAATGGGAAGTTACGCCTGCCATATGCATGTGCCAGCGGCAACAATGAGGGTGTTGACCGTCTTCCCGTCTTGGCAAAGCTAGAGCAGGAAGTTCTGGAACCACGGGTTGTAGGGAAAGTGCGAGGCTGCCAATGGAAGGCAATGTCTCGGCCGGCAGCTGCATTTATTGTGCGCATGTTCGGGTCTTCGTTTACCGAGAATGTTTTGGTTCTTTGCATCCTTAGGCTAAGTTCGGGTCCGCGGTAGCCCAGTAGGGGGAAGGTTTTCTTACCGTGCAGGGTCGGGTCCGCAGCTGTATGCCTGCAACATTAATGCGGCAGTAAGGCATGCCAAGACCAGCATACCAGTCGTCTTACTGCGTTGTGTTCGTGATGCTTGGCATGGTGTTGTGGGCGTTCAGGTCGTGCCGTCGTGGCGTTGTCATTATAGGGCATTTACGCGCTGGAGGTCCGAGTCTTTAGCGCATTCTTACTGCAATAAACTATGGTTTTCGAGTAGTATGGTAGAACGTTTTCGCAGTAAGAACTTCGACCACTTCTGGCCCTCTGATTGGTTAGATGCATCTCCTTGCATCGATGAAAATAAGAAAATCCAGCCGAACGCAACACGAGCGCATTGAACCAGTATGCTTACTTCAACCCGAATACCGCAGAAACTCGGGCCGTTCGTTTTCGGGATCTAATATAATCTGTGGGCAACCTGTGAGTTTCACCAATGGCGATTACATAGACGCAACCTGGGTGCTTTAGGGTTTGGGTTTTTGAAGAGACTCGAGCAGTCTGCAATGTTAGAGGTGCCTCAGGTGTGCTTAAGATGCGAAATTCCGAAGACGAACGGCCCGAGTTTCTGCGGTACTGCAAACGCTACCGGGCTACCGCGGATCCTAACACACCCTTAGCTACATGTAGTTTGGCTGCAGAGTGACCGCTTTCGTGAGGATACTTGCTTGAGGGGTCTGACTAAGGCCTGCGTCGTGAGGTCAGACCTCTGCGAGCAGAGTACCAGCACAGCTGGTAACGGTCTGGCAAAAAAAAGGCCTGGGCGCTGAGAAAAGATCCCGGTGCGTCTAGAGGTATTGATGAGGGGGTCTTCTTCTCACTGTCTTTCTCCTCCTTCTAACACCGGACTTAAAGTTCGTGCCTTCTCTATGCTCTTCTTCTTGTTACGATGTTGCTGAGTTGCTCGCTTTCGCGGCTTTGGGGAGTCTGAAAGGCATCGATGTGTTATGTCGTGCCAAGCTCGACAGTCCAACGTGGACAGAGGCGGCACATGAAGGACTCTCCGGCGTTCATTGGCCGGAGTGCCCGGAGAGAACATGTTGATGACAAGAAAAGCGCGGGGCTAAGACTTTGCTTTGATTGACGGTGATGAACTGATGATCGCTTAATAGTCTCCATTGATCCAAGACGAGGCCGTGGGCTTCCAGGATGGACAGTCCGCTGCGTCCACTCCAGGTGGCTGCTCCCATGTGTGCCAGGTGTGGCAGGAGCAGCCGGGCATGTGCAAGATCTGGCCCCTGAGCCATGTCGTGGTGACATGAGGCAGGGACCAGGTGCACAATGTGGGAAGGTCTTTCGTTGTGGATGCCCTTGATCACAGTCGATCTGTGATCTCCGTCCTCGCTCGAGGCAACGCAGATGTCGTTCGCAGTTGCCTCTTTTTCTGTCGTTTTCCACCTCCTTCCTAAACTTTGCTTCCCGCTTTCCTTCCTCTTGGTTTCCTTGCTAGCTCGGGGTTTCCGGAACCCCTGGGTGGCCACTGACCAGCGAGAGAGACTCCAACACATCACTATTACGTGTAGTGTTGAACATGTCCGCTGGAGGAGCTCGAGGTTCCTTTGACGCGACCAAAAAGGATGCCCATTGCTGCAGTGGTATTAGCAAGAGTTCGGTTTCTTGCAGATACATCGGTCTTGGTGCCGATGTGGTGGCGGCTGGTGCTCGTGTAGGAGATGGGTTCCGCCTAGTTGTAGTTGAAGACGGGAGTCTCGCCCACGCAGACCCCCATATATCCCGTTCGCAGGTAAAGAGAAGGCGCAGGAGCAGTGACCCCCATATATCCCGTTCGCAGGTAACGAGTCGGCGCAGGAGCAGCCACGGTTTCTAGACGCTCGTTAGTCAACCACATGATGGCGCAGAATACCTGTTACAGGTCTTGCAAACCAAGGATGCCGGCCTCTGGTCGAGGGCCGGGCTGCAAGACCTGTACAAACATTCTCCGGCACCATGTCGTAAAGTTAGAAGAGACGTGAAGACGGCTATGTACTTACGCTCTGGTTCTGCTGCCTTCCACTTGATTAGTCGTTTAGCAACAATGGTAGAGCCGGGAATTCGATGGACAAGTAACCACTCGTCCTGGTCCTTTACCCGGCCCACCCACTGCTTGAAGGGATCTCGAGAAAATAATCTAGTATCGATCGTATACATATACACCGGTCCCTTGCGCTGCAAGCCCCAGTTGTAAGCATGGTTGAAATCAGCAAAAACCGAGACAAAGCAGCTGGGGCGTGTATTGTACCAATTAAGGTGTTTTGCAGCGCGCTGCTTCAACTCTTCCATTGTATACAACGTTTGGGACGTATCCGCAGCTTCAATGTCACCGTCATGGCTGGAGACCTTGGCTTGGGATCCGGCGTGTCGGATGTAATACAAGATCGTGGGGAGGTCCTGTCAAAGGTCGTGGCTGTCACGATGGTCATAGTTTGTCACGTATACCGCTGGGTAGTCCATGATTCCGCCTTGGATATCGTGAGGTGGAGGAGATAATGAAGTAACCGAAATGACGGTGGCAGAACGGCTGAGTGATGATGGTCGACTGAGAAAGCAAAGAAAAGAGATGAAAATCGGGTAGAGAAAGAAAGTCCATACCCCTCCCATTTATACATAGAAAACGACAGGCCCCTCAGGAAAAATCTCCCCACCTAATCTGATTAGCCCCAGAGGATTTCAGTACTAAGTGGAACTCGTTTGACCATCATCTCAATGATTAAGGATTCTATCCAATAGGAAAAGCATTTTCTCTGTTAGAACCAAAGTTCTGAACATGGTACACCCTGCATCTTGACTTTTTCTATCATCATACATCCTTGAATCACCAATAAGCTCGCAACGTGCAGAGAAATCATACGAGGGGGACGTCTTGGGCAACAGTGAAAGTGGGCAGTCTCCGCGTGACCAATAATCACTTTCCCTTCCGAGCCTTGGTCTTCTGCATATTGTTGTCGATTGGTGTTGATCAGGATCCTTCCATTGCCCTGTACATCTGACTCGTAAAGTTGGATGCATGTGAGTCCCCTTCAACTTTCGACTATGTTCGTTGCTGATGTTCCGTTGCCCCAAGAGATGGATGAGCAAATGTGTTGTCGAGGTGGCGTCGCAGAGTCGGCCATGTATCGGCGACCTCTACAGCTAAAGTGATGAGTCGCCTCCGTCATCCATTTTCTTGTCGTCCTCCACTTCCTTCTCGAACTTCATTTCTTTCCTTCCTCTCGGTTTCCTTTTGCCGGTTGGTACCCCTGGGTGGCCACTGAGCCGAGCGCCCGCCAAGGATGAAGCTGGAATGGGCACCTATGTTGAATAGACCGTTCGTCAAGACAGCTCCTGTTTGTGGTTGCTCCTATGTGCACTGGTTCCTGTCGAGAGTGTAACTACATACTGCCTTAAGCAGGTTTCGCGTGTGTGACCAAGCTGGTGAAGGTATGAAGGGGTTCTATGTAGAAGCTGTTAGTAATTGGAATACTCGTTATGAACCCGTTGATCTTGGTTTGATACAATGAAAGAAGTAGTCTGCATACCTCTAGGAGGTCCCACTCTCTTAAGGAGGAGGTCAATATCGGTTATAGCGCAGAGCGGAATTTGTTGGAGGAACAAGTACTCATCCTTCGAGCAGTTCGCAGTACGCTTGTCCGCCTGGAAAACCAGCTGATCGGCCGGCAGCTTGGTTGTGTCGATCCCGTATATCTTGACCGGCCCGCCAATGCCATCACGTTGCATGCCCCAGTTAATGGCATCTATTCGCTTGCTGAACGCTGAAACAAACATAGTCTTGCGGCTCTGGTCCCAGTTGACATGTTCCCCAATTCTTTCGCTTAGTTCCGAGAAATCTCTTATCTGGATGTTATGGACGGGGGACTCAATTACTTCCATCGTCTCCTCCACGAGAACGTCACCCTTCCACATTACTTGGAAAAAGTACTGAATGGATTGGGACCCAGCGTGTCTAGAGAAGTAAAGGCATGGAGGAGGATCATCGTGAGAAACTGCCCATGGCTGAAGGTGTTCGTATTTATCGACCCTAGATGTTTGTTAGGTCGTTGCTACTAATCAGCTCTAACAGGGATACCTACACTGAAGTCATTAGAGATGCAGTCACGGCTTCTAGACGCTCGTTAGTCAACCACACGGTGGCGTAGAATGCTTGTTCCGGGTCTACGAATTGCACAGCAGTCGGCAAACTCGGCCTCGTACATAGAGCCGGGTTCCTTGGTTTGCAAGACCTGTAACATGCATTCTTCACCGTCATGTGGTAAAATATAAGAAGTGGAAGATTTGGCGGTACACTTACCTCTACGCTGTGGCTCCATGTCCGCGGGCTTGATCTCTTCGCGGGCCACAATAGCATTGCAAGGAATTTGATGGAGAAACAGATATTCGTTCGCGTTCGGCATCCAGAACACCCACAGCCCCATTTCTGGCAACAGTCTGGTGTCAATTTTAAGCATAGAGACTGGTCCCTTGCGCTGCAAGCCCCAATTTTCAGCATGATTGCGATTCTCAAACGCCGAAATGAAGCAGCTGGGGCGCTTGTTACGCCAGACTTGATGTTCCTTGGCAAAGTCCGCCAGCTCGTTCAAGGACCACGGTGCCGTGCGGGAGGTATCCGGAGATATGATAGAACTGTGTAGATCGGAGAATTTGGCTTGAGAGTCGGCGTGTTGAATGTGGTACAAGAAGCTAGGGGGTTTCTTTTGGATGTGTGGGTCGGTTAAAGGATGTGTTACGATCCAATCAAGGATCGCTTATGTAAGCCAGACTAGGTAGAACCAACAGACCAATCAGGTAGGACCCGAAGCGTTCGGGTCCCCGGGTCCATGAACGTCGGGTCCTCAAGAGGAAGACCCGAGGCRTTCGGGTCCTCGGGTCCGATATATTCGGGTCCATGAAGGCCGGTATATAAAGATGGCCTTCCCAGGCGTCTTTAGATACTGGCTCTTCAGCAAGCAATAGCTTTCACAATCAATCAGTACCTTTTGGCTACTACTACCGTTATTCTTATTCCCAGCGATATACTCCTGTGCTTGTAACGGTTCGTCACANCGGTATATAAAGATGGCCTTCCCAGGCGTCTTTAGATACTGGCTCTTCAGCAAGCAATAGCTTTCACAATCAATCAGTACCTTTTGGCTACTACTACCGTTATTCTTATTCCCAGCGATATACTCCTGTGCTTGTAACGGTTCGTCACAGGATGGTAATAATGGGCCACGTGTAAATCTGGGCAGGCCATGATTCAGTGTTTGATATCGTGAGTAGCGGAGGTTATGAAGGAAGTGACGGCGACAGAAAAACTGAGTGATGATGGTGGAATGAGCAAGTAAAGAAAAGAGATGACAATCGCGTAGAGAAAGGAGAGGAGGAAAAGAGGAAAAGGCGTGCCAGGCCCAGCTAAATACGGTGCAAATGGAGATTCCAGTCGGGGACACGTTACAATTGCACAGAGAACTAGGTCCGTAGCTACGTCACGGTATGTCCGGACTCCAAACTCCTGAGCCGTGGGGATATACCGGAACATGCACCATCCCAGTTGGAATCTGCACAGCAGCGTGCATTTCCAAGGTATTCACGTCATCATTGTACACACGTGGACGTCAGCTGAAGAATTCCCAACTCCAAATCCCAATTGTCTGGCCTCGTGAACCGAACAAGATGACTCGTTTATTTGATGGCCAGAGCCGTGATCAACTCGAATCTCGGATCCTAAAAGGTGTGGTTCGTGGAAGGAAGGAAACTGGAGGAAGAATCTACAAGTCCAAGACAGGTCTTTATGCCCCCGGATGGGTCGTGTAACGGAGTGATCTTGGATGGTGGGAAGATGCCTGTTTGGGCTTAGTTGCGGAAAGGAAGAAGACCACTGCAGTTGAGGGAGACCGAAGACGTTTGGTGGGTTGCTCCTTCCGACCGCAACAGTCGTCGCCCACCGCATCACCCGGGCAGTTCCCATCCGCAGCTTCTCAATAGCACCACCACATCGTACCTCCAAGTTCTCCCCACGGACAAGCATACCTCTACATCGGCAAAGCGATCCGCAGTCTCAACATCAACCAACACCATGACAACCTCCGAGCTCCTCGAACTCCTCGAGCTCGAACTCCCCGAAGTCCTCGAACTATGCTTCCCGTTCTACCCTCAGCCCCCTTGTACTTCTCTTTCAACCACCCAAAGATTCCTCTCTTCTGCTTCTCTCTGCGTCCGCCTGATAGCCCTGATCTGAGCGATCGTTGAAAAAGCGGCAGAACCAGCAGCAGCAGTGCCAGCCGTGGTCGTGGTGGTTGTTTGAGGCGGTGTTTGCGGCGTTGTTTGGTGTGGTGTGACTCGTGTGGGTGTCGACGTCCGATGCGAGGTCTAAAACCTTCATCTGCCCTGTCCCGGCTAGGTCGTTTATGTGACAAGGGCAAGATATTGGGCTTGGAACAAAGAGTTCAATTCAGCTGATAAACTACTTTGGTCTCGAAGGCCTTGTTGAACCTTTTTCAGCCCTCAGAGGAAGGCTGGGTTCCCTGGCCTTCTTATGCCAAAGCCTTCCTTCCTTC
>RANY01000012.1:0-107720 GCA_009805235.1 Neurospora pannonica FGSC 7221
GAGATGGCCGGCCTGGACGTCTYACCCGCGACTTCGCCCGCTACCGCGGCGCTTTCTCCCGAAGCGTCGGCGGCGGCGAGCTCGGCGGCTTTGCTGGTGGAGGAGACCTCGATGGTCTCGACGCCCTTGAGGTAGGTGGCGAAGAACTTGGCGGTTTGACCGAAGGCTTGGGGGTGGGAGTAGACGCGCTTGACGTGGGAGAGGGAGGTTAGGGGAGTGCCCTTTGCGGTTTCGTCGACATTAGGTAGTAGTGATGACTTTCTCCGGCCTAGGAGAAAATGGTGGACGTCTAGGTAGGCTTCGCCGCAGATGGTGATGTTGGGGTAGGTAGAGGCGCGGTCGGCGAGGCAGTCGAGGGTGAAGCTGACGGTGCCGTGGGTTGAGTTCTCGAAGGGGGCGACGCCGAAGTCAACATTAGAGGCCTGGACTTCGTCGAAGACCTCTGAAGTAGGTGTTAGTGAGATTGCTCATTTTTGGCAAAGGGGATTCAACAAACCTCTGATCGTCGTTGTAGGGATGAGTTCCCATTCATCCTGGTTGGGAAAGGCAGATTTTGTCGCCTATACGTTGCAACAACCCCAAGTCAATGTCAGTCTCTTGAACACCACCGGAGAAGACAAGTCCGCCACATAAAAGCCTTTTGACTGTTTGCTCAAGTTGAATAGTCTCACTATCCGTTGACTTCCAGCTCCCTATTTAATGCACTGTCTCAACCCTGACAGGCCATAATAGCTCCCGATGTCGACGATAATTCGAGTCCACGAAATCCACGACTTATCCAAACCCACGCAACCGTCCCTCCTAAGCCCATCTCACGCGGATCACATACCTGATGAGAGTACGAAGCGACAGGCCCCAAGAAGGCGACTTTCCTCCTGTGACTCCTCTCTCGAGTCCTTTCCGATGTCGGCGCAGTGGCCATTGTTGAGCTCATATTTGCAGGTCGCTCACAACCTCACTGCCTACCCTTCTGATATGCTTTTAACAACACACGTACCCAGACCACCGCTCAAAGAGGTCCTAGGTTGTCGTCGATGGATGGAAAAGAAGTTGGAAGAGTTAAGTTCCCTGATTTGTGTAGTGTATGAATTGGGAATAAAAGGTGCCAGTGACCAATCATTCATAAAGCGCAGCGGAGCACTTGGAGACCCATATGCATGGTACCTGACGCAGTAGACGGATTTTGGTGAATGAAGTAATGCTGAAGTCCCGGGGTACTATTTATGTATCGTTGCCCCGAGCATCAAGCCGCTCCATTTCATGACCTTCCAACTCAGGCCCACCGGCCGTCCTGAGTTGTCTTGATGCTGGTTTCGGCCGGCCACACGGGGTTTTGCACCTCAAAGGTCCGACCGCCGGGCCCCGCTCCGGCCCCGATTACCGGCTTCAGATTTCCCATACCTCATCAAAGTCGCGTTTCCGTGACAGCCCCACAATGAATGAGTGATGACATTGTGATCCCTGAGGACTGCATGGTCCCTGCTTTTGAAGCCTAGATTCTACGCTGAATAGTACAATAGGAGGGTTCAGCTGACTTATTGATCTTCAGGGCACCATTTGAGAGTGCCAAGACTGTAAATGGTCACCCTTGAGACGGTTGTCAAGAACAATCCAGACCAAGAGCCATCAAGATCTAACAACAAAAACAGAATGAACGTGGGATTCGGTCCTCGGCTACCGCGTACTAAGCCCTATTTAAACCATATCTCATAACGACCCGTTTGATTTTTCCACCCGAGATTCCATAACCCAATTTTTAATGAACCGAAAGCATAAAAGAGTGTTCATAAAGACAGACGCTGTCAGTCCCCGGAATAAAAGCAAATCCATTCCTCCTGGTTCCGCGCTAGACATTCAATCCTTGCCATCTTCCAACTTGAGGTATCGCTTTACGTCTAGCTGAGGGATTTTTGATGAATCATTCGTTGGTCTTGGTCAGACCTACGAAGAATCAACCCTGGATCCCATTTGTGGAACTTCCGCTTCAGTCATAGGCAATTTGGTTCTGTTGCGGCGGTTAGCGAGTGGTCAGAAGTCGACCAAACAAGAAAATGCCATACCTTAGATTCCATTAAATCAAACTCAAGAAGCCGTCATCATAGAACGAAGCGGGCTCGGGCGGGACACCTGGTGGCTACCCGGCTGACGAGGGCTTGCGCCGGAGCGAGCTGCGGAGACTTTGTCCGAGCTGGTTGGCTTGAGGAGCGGCGCTGAATCAGCTTTAGGTGTCGTCGTCGGCTCGGACGGGATAGCTTGAGTTCCGGGTCCCTCGTTGTCGGCGAGGGATTCAACTTGTCAATCGTCGTAGTACTCATCGTCGTCGCTGATGTCAGCTAGCTGCTCGAAGTTGACCTTGTAACGGAGGATACCGCCGATACCACCGAAGCCCTTGACGAACTGGTTGCCCTCGGTAGAACGATCGGAGACGAATTCGAGCGTGGCACCGAAATCCTTGTAGTGCTCCGCAATCCACTCAAGGAAGGACTCCTGGGAGACTACCTCCATCTCCTGGCCTGTCTCCTTGTCCATGAACTTGTCGCGGCTGGCCTGCTCCTGTGCCTTGGTAGTATGCAGGATAACTTCGGATCCGTTGCTATCCTTGAGAACCCAACGGTTGACCTCGAGGTTCTCGAAGACGATAAGGGTCTCGACGGCACCGAGCTCCAAAGCCTTGAGGGTATCCTCAACACCGTAGCAGATGCGGCCGGTATCCTGGCTAATCTCCTCAAAGTACTTGCCAATGAGCTTCTTCTCCTGGATGAACTTGACGTTTCCGAGGGTCTCGGAGGACAGCTCGATGGCCTGGTTGAAACCGTTTTCACCACCGTACGAGACATCGACAACCTTGACCACCTTGGTCTGGAGACGGGGATCGAACAAGTCAGAGGCGTTCAGGTCGTTCTTGAAATCGGCGGAACCAGCCAGAACGAGACCGGCAACGTTGGGCCTGTCGTTGGTGATGAAGCACTGAACAGCCAATTCGGCGACCTTGCGGACGTAGTTGTGACGCTTTTCCTCACGGAGACGAGCGAAACGCAGGGCGGACTGACCACCACGACCGTGCTTCTTGGGAAGATCGACGGAGAACTTGTGGACAATGTCGCGGGTGTTTCCACTTAGAGTACCGAACAGGGCACCGTTACCATCCATGATGATGAAACCGAACTTCTGGTCGGAGTCGAGAAGCTCGGCGAGAGCCTCGGTATGGAACTTGTTGTCGCAAAGGTAGAGGGAGGTGTTGATGGGCTTGAAGGGCTCAAAATCGATGTTGACCTTTCTCTCCTTGCCTTCGGAGGTCAAGATTTCACCGCAGTACACGACGAGACCATTGGGCGGTACCTTGTTGTACAGCTTGAGCCTTTGCTGGGTCGAGGTAATGGCCGAAAGGACGGACTGACGGTTGACACGCGACTTAATGTTCGAGGCAGTGCCCTATAGTAACAAGTCAGGAACAACTGTCCGGCACGATGAGGTGTCGTGGTTGAAGGGAAGCATGGTGACGCACATATTCTTCAGCCAACATCTTAGCGGCTCTGGAGATCTGATCCTTGGGGGCTAAAGACGACGAAGAGTCAGCATCACTCTGGACATTGGGCCATGGTGCAGCAGAGTAAGGACTACTGCCAAGGATCTCGCCATGCGATCAAGGGAGGGTAGACGGCGGTGACAATGCCACGGTAGGGTAGAGACAAACGTACGGATGATGAGCGAGATCATGGAGGTACCGTTGCCACGGGCGGCCTCAAGACGCTTGATAAGCTTCTTGACCTTCCATATCTCGATCTATGGGAGGACAATGACATCTCGTCAGCATGCGAACATCACGTCGGGAACTCTGTTTTTTTTGCGCGCGCAGTCGGGAGAGGGATGATGAACCACTCACGTTCTTCTCGGCCTCGTTGGCGTTGGGATCCATCTTGGCGGCTTGGGGGTGGTGAAGAAGAAGAGGAGGTGGACTGGATCGAGCTGCTGCTGGCGCCCTGAAGTTAAGTTGGTGCAGCGAGCGAGGTTTGTGATGTCGTCCTTTGGGTTGGATCTGCTTTCAACGGGCGGCGAACAGGGCAGGACCGCAAAGTGGGCAGGTTGGGGTTGTTCTTTTTCTTTTTGCCCACTAATTCGACTATGGGTCGCCGGGGCAATGTGCCTCGCCGCTGGATTTCCTTGAATGTGGTGGGTAAAACAATGAAGGCGAAGCATGGGATAATTGGCTGAATTGATGCTTGTCTGGAAGCAGAATCCAGGGTAGAGATCTGGCCCCGCAGTCTGGAATAAATACAGTAGTTTGGTAGTGGGTGGGTAACGCCTGCCACAAGGTCCAGAGGGGTTTCCGCTGCCCTGTCTGGTGTCCGTCAGCCCGTGAGAATGCTCCTTCCTTTCTCTTTTTATCCCTAACAAGTGGGGCACGGCACGAGTCATCATTGGCGTCCATGCCCCTTGGACCTTGACACCCTTCACACGTCCCTTCTCTCGCCTGACCTCATCCTCCAGGCAGTCTCCAGCTTCTCACTGGGTGACCGCATCAACTTGGCACGACTCCAGGCTGTGGCGTCTGACCGGGGCGTCCAGCACACCGGGCCCCACCTTTCCTTCGTTTCAGACTGTACTTACAGGAAATTGCCTTGTAACAGCCTACGATTGTCTCGAGGATTGTCGTCGCAATGGGAACAAAGATGGCAATCTCGAGGCAATGTTAATAAAAGCGGTCTGGCCGTGTTAGTCAACCACCCAGGCATTCGATGGGATGTGTCATGCCGTTCAAAGACCTTTTGATGTATCGGCCTCGATGTTGCTGCCTTCCTACTGCCGGGTGCCTTCAAGTCGTGATTGTGACATTTTTTGGAGAGAACAATGTCATCGCTGTCTGCTCCTTGCCTGCCCGTAGCCCTACGTAGCTGCTACGTACCGCTCCAGTGGGACTGCGCCAACCCCGGAAGCTAGGTACCTGAAGCTGTGATGCATTATCGATTGACCTCCATGTTCGCTATCTCCCGTTCGCGCGCAACCTCAAATTGAAGTCCACAATTCCTTCCGTAAACAAACGTCCCCGAGACCGAAGACAGTAAACACATTGGGCGCAACACTTGCAACCATGGATTCCGACATTCCCATCCAGATCGCCGAGACCATCCAAACAGCGCACATCAAGCGCGAGCCCTCCCCTTCGCACGACATCAACCCCTCTACCGCCGCCTCCAAGCGCGAGCCCGCGTCCCTCCAGACCCAGACCAGTCACAGTCAACATCATGACTCACTAATACCCGACGACGGGATCGACGAGGACGATGACGAGGATGAATACGCACAGTCGGAAACAGAAACGGACGAGGAGAGCGACTACAACGTGGTCAAGTCCAGGCCGCGGCGCAACATCCACCATCTACCCCCGATCCCGGACCTGCGGTACGAGCAGAGCTACCTGCACAGTATACGCAATGCAGATAGGTGGTGGAAGGTGGTGTTGATTACGGCGAGGGATCAGGCATGTTTGATATGTTTTTGGATGACCTACACCTACACTACCTTTCTACCGTTCCTCGCTGGCTCTATAGAACCTCCCAACCAAAAGAAAACCCCATCGACTAACACAGAACCCTCTCCAAAACAACAGGTCATGATGCCCCTAGTCCAAGGTCTCCTCTACAACATCCTAGTCTGCGGCTGGCAGTCCTGGAACCGAAACGCCCAGATCCACGGCTCCTCGATCGGAGCCCGGGTACGGCGCTGGTGGTACGGGGTCAACAACTGGGAGATTCCCCCTACTCCCGGTCTATCCTCCTCTCCTTCTGTTAAGCGTTAAGCTATTTATGACATGACAAACAAAATCTACTTCTGGATCCATTCTTATACTTCTTTTCTTTCTTTCCTCATTTGCTAGGTCGCAAAATGTCCGCATCTTCCAGACTCGCCGGTCCAGCAGCTGGAACCTTAAACGCAACTTGGGCGGAGGCGGTGGCTACGGAGGAAAGGAGGGGAGGAAGGTGGTGGAGGCGTTCAACCAGAACTTTCAGAGGGAGTTGGGCGGTGGTTTCGTTTGAGTGGACGGATAGTTGTGGGAAAGGGGTTTTGGGGATGGAGGGTATTTGCTTTGCTGCATTGCATGGTGTTGTAAATGGTATCGAAACAAGCATCTTGACTTGAGCTTTCATGACAAGATGGGAACATCATGGGAAGATGCGAACATTGGCCATATCCGACTGGCTGCATGCCCGTTGGGTAAGAGACTGTCACATGCTGTGCACGCAAGATTTCAACTTGTCTCGTCACTCTAGAGAACTCAAGGATTAAGATGCTATCATAACACACATATTTGCCGGTCTAACCGCCTCCGTTCCGTGGTAGACGTTTCGTTCTCGTTCCTTCCCTTCAGGGCCCCCTTTAAGCTCCCGCTTAAGATGTCAGTTCCGTTCACTTCAAGGCAACGAAATACTTAGAACTACTGCCCATAACTCGGTCTCCTGATCCTTTTTTTTCTTTCTCTACTCGCAATTCATACCGCGATCTTAGTCGACATGAAATAGTTTCGTGCATCGCAATACCCCGTAACCATGTTTTGTACACCCCGAACTCCCTACTTCACCCGTGACTGACCGAATCCCAACAAAACCTAACAATAGAAAGGAAAAGAAAACTGAGCCGTGGCTACCCATACTAACAGAGAATGCTCTGACACTCGTCAACAGCCCACCTAGAGGCCAACGAGTTTCTGGGGTTGAGGCTTCTCAGGGCTCCTGATAGGCAAGCCCTGTTGTCCTCCGGGCGGTCCTAGTCCCGGGGGTGGTGACAAGGGACGCTTGATGCCACCACCTCCGCCGCCGCCACCCTTCTCAGCAAGGGGCTCAGCCGTTGCTTTCTTGAGCGGAATCGCAACGATCTCATCCTTGGCTGCTGGCTCATCCGCGTCCGCCATGGGCACGTCGTTCTCCTTGCCATCGCCGACCGACTGACCTCGAGATTGTGCGGGAGTCGACTCCTCGCTCACCACGATATTCCTGTGTGCCGTCCGGGGGTGCTTGTGAGTAATCGTTGGCGAGAGGGGCGGCCCATCAACTTTCGTGACTTTGGCATTCTCATCGAAGCCAACGCGGATGGGGAACTTGAACACGAGGCTGTTGTCGTGATCATCGTCATCCTTGGCATCGCCACCATCATCGAGATCGTCCTCGTCCGCCATGTCTGCATCTTCCTCATACTCCTCTTCGTCCTCCTCTTCGTCGTTGGCGGCCGGGACATGCTCGTCTTCCTCGTCGTCGCCAAAGTCCGGTTCGTCACTAGCCTCGTCCTCTTCATCGGAATCGTAGTCGTCGGCTTTGCTGCGCTTCTTCTTTCCGGTGGTGGCGGCGGCAGAGCTCCATCCGTTCATGCTGTGATGTACGGCGGCTGATCGTCTCGGGCGGCCTGTGGGTCCAACTGTGAGCTCTACTTGGTCTCCTTTCTTCGCGTCAGCGACGCCTCCCGTCATCTCGACATCCTCGTCACCTTGGGCACTCGCAGGATTGCTGGCCGTCGTCTCGAACCGGGTGGGTGCTCTTACTTGCCGCCCGCTGGCGGTGGTGATGGGGCCGGCGAGCTCGGCGGGGGTATGGTTCCTGGTGTTCCTGGTGGACCGCCGGGTCGCGGTCGAGTCCGTGTAGAAGTCGTCCTCGTCGTCCGAGAAGGTGTACTTCATGCGCTTGCCGCGGGTGCGGCCCTCGTACAGCGAAAGACCGGGCTCCGGCCGCTTGAACTGCTCCTTGCGCATGATCCGGTACTCTCTCCGTCTGCGCTTCTCCTCGGTGGCTTCGAATCGCGGGATGCTGTTGGCAATCCTCTTGGCCAGGGCTCGGGCCTTGGGTCCTCCGTCGTTCTTTTCCAGCTTCTCGGCAAGCAGCTTCAGCTCTTCGATGTTACCGGCAACGCTCCACCATGTTCGTGTGTGCCCTGCGGGATTGCTCTCCCTGTATACTCGGAAATGCGTGTCGTCGTTACCCTCGATCAGGTAGTATCTCCGCTTGTCGCCGTCGGTTCCCCAAGGTTGAACGCTGAGGCCGACATTCAAATCGTCTTCGTGGCGGGTCCTGTAGTTTTTGTTGATCATGGTCTTGACGACCTCGGAGGACGCAAGGGACCAATGGATCAGTGTGCGCAGGAGAGCAACCTGGAGGTCATTTACGAATTAGCCTTCCTTTTCCTTCTACATTTCTGGAGACTTTGAGTGCGGCGCGGAATGGCGTACCCGTTGTACTGGGGTCATGGAGGCAAAGGTGGCACCTCCAGCAAGAGGGTTCTGACCCTCCCACTCCTTTGCCCATTGATTCTTGTGCGACTGAATAGCTTCTTCGAGGGCGCGTCCATAATGACCGGCTCTGTATTGGGTTTGTTGATTAGCAAGTTTGCCGGAAATGGTTTTGGGATGCTGTAGGCGGGGCAATACGCACTTGACGTCCTGCTTGCGGTTAAGCAGAAGGCCAAGCAGCGCGCAGAGAAAGTTTTCGACGCGCTCGCCTGGGATAGTCTCGACCACGTCACGCTCCAACTCTTGGGGTCCAAAATTGGCCAAACTTTTCGGAAACGCTTCGGTGAATCGGGAACGATACATAACAATGAACTAGAATACCCATGTTAGCAACCTGTGGCGTCACATGCAATGGCACGCGTGGCTGTTCGTGCTATGTCGCCCTTTGAACGCGACAAAACGCGCAATCACGTACAGCAATATCAGGATTGTCGGCTAGAACATATTCATGAGGAGGGGACGGCTCTCTCTTGCGTCGCGGTGGCGTTGTCTCCCTGTGTGTATTCAAGGCCGGGTTTTTGTCGACTTTGTGGAAGAATTTCAGGATGCCTTGATGGCGTTCCACTTGGATGTCGGCTTCATCATCGGTCGGAGGCGCCGATAGCGATGAGATGGATGAAAGATCGGAGGAGTCGTCGTCGGCCATGATGTGCGGTGGTGGTCGATGGCACTTCGTTTGCTCGTTGCGAGTTGCGGTGCTGAGGTTGAAGAACGAACAAGGGTGCTTGCAAGAGAGAAAGTGGGTGCAGCAGTGAGGAGCAATGTTGTAAGAGATCGGCCGCAATAAATTACGTACCGGGCCGCCAGCAAGAGTCCCAGGGCTCCCAGCCTAAGCTCACAGGAAGAGAACTGCACAAGGCGCCTGCTTGATAGGCACATTCACCAACGAATCCAAGGCGAAAAGCCGTCTTTCTTCTATCTAGCGCCGGAGCCAGGTTTGTCAGGTCCAACAAGCCGCTTGTTATCATGACAAAGTTCCATCCAGCCGCACAATCCATCGCCTCCCCTTGGATTTCTGCCCGTCTGCCATCCCATCCGTAGCCCAGAGCCCAGAGCTCAAGCATTCCGTCGATGCCATAACATGATTCCCAAGTAGCGCTCCTGTGTATCGGGGAAAGCCCGCATGACTCGCTTAAGGCAAGCCCTCGTTAAATGTTCAAGTACCCAAAAAGGGGCCGAGGTGCATGGCTGGTGATGCCATATGCTAGCTGTCACTATTCATAACGGTTGTAGAGGCGGCGGTTAGGGAAGATGGGTGTTTCGCCGGGGTGTTGGTGTTATGAAGCAGAGTGATGGGGAATTTGTTTTCGGGCCCATGTTTTCCCCAAAAAATATTTTTGAGGGCGAGCCCCAAGGGTCGACGTGTGATCCCAACGGGGACTGAGATCCCCTCGCCCTCGATGTTTCCCATCTGGTGTGTGGCATGTCTTAAGTATCAAGACGCGAATGGAGGGTTTGTAAAGAGATGCAGGGAGCGAATGAAGGGAGTAAGCCAAGGCGCCGCTTTTCCCTGGCCTAGACACGGCATATAGACGCGATCCTAGCAGGGACCCTCTGATGCGATAGCCGTGCCTCCATCTCCATCGCCAAAACAAGTGGTGCAACAACAACTCGAGCCTTGAAGCTATTCGCATCCCGGCCTTCGTTGTCCACAACCAAAAACAAGATGACGTATCGCGTGTGCGGAGGCCACATTTCATGCGCCTGTAAGGAGTTTCGAGACCTACCAGCAAAATGCAATGTCCCCAACAGTGACAATGTCTTGGGATTGTGAATGAGCACAAAGCATCCGCCCAACCTCGACTCGCACTTGCGAAATCCTTTGGCGGTGAGCGAGAAGGAGGTGAGATTGGCGAAAGTTCAACGACGCTGCTCCTGCCTCCTAGGTCGGGAGGGCCTGCATCCACTACATCGGTCGCTTGAACGATTTGAGTTCACAAAACCCAAGGTCTTGCAGCGAAACGGTCCACATAGCAGAACCACGGGCCTGGAGAACTCCAAAATCGCAGCACAAAAGCCGCGATCACGATGAGTGGTTCATCCGACGGCTGATAGTACAACGCAACTCATGGAATCAGTTGATCGCACCTATCTATCCAAATGTTAGAGCCCTTTCAGAATGGAAATGGAAAGGCAAAAAGATGAATCTATCGTACTTAACTAGGAGCATGCATTTCTTTGTTTGGTCGCTCCTGCGTTGAAAGTCATCGTGGCTGGCATCACTGCAGCGTCCAAGTGTCAATCCGACGAGAGTTGTGAAGTTGGGCGGATGACGATAGGAAGTGGGCGGCGTTCCTGCTTTTGGCGTGACCCAAACGGCCGCGTACCGTGTGACTTTGTTACAGCGGAAGACGCTGCACTGTCCGTCGCATTGCCGCGCTGCGAGATGCAATGCGATTTGCGAACAGCATCATCAGACACCAAACAGTAGATAGAATCTTGAGATCTAACATAAAGATAGGAGCTCAGACAAGTTCCAAGTTGTTACGAAGCCCCATGCGACACTATTTGTAAACGCTTTTAGATATTTTGATGGAGGTAACAAGGCTCGCCGTGAAGGAGCGTCGAGTCACGGTCGTCTGCAGCGTCTGGTTGCGTCTCCACGTGACGCAATTAAGCAATTAGACGGGGCGCAAGCCACAGGTCCTTTGCTGTCAGCCACACTAACTCCCCGCGTTAGGGCAGCTTGGGGAGCCGCACAGGCCTAGTGTGTGGCTTGTTTTCGCGCAAGTCCACACAAGAATTTGGAAAAATATCGTCTTGCACTGACTTCGGGAGCTTTTTACGAAGCGCAACTCAACCTTCAACTTACCGAAACCCGGCCTTTACTTTCAGTCATTTGAGGTAGGAGGGACAAAATGGGTCGCGTCGTAAGTAAATCCCGATATCTTCATTATCCAGCTGTTCTCTCGAAACGATCGCGACGAAATTTCCAATCTCGAAAACCGACGACGACAATGGGGGGAAAACCGACGATTGCACAAATTCGGCACTCAGGACCGCAAGGGGGCGATTTGGAGATTTGGAAGTGATCGAATCGAGAGGATATCTGGCAATCAACGGCACATGACCACACATGGCGGAGGAAGGACTCGGAGAACGAAGCGGCAGTGATGGCGATGCTGACCATGCATCTTCTACCCTCAGATTCGCAACCAACGTAAGGGCCGCGGTTCCATCTTCACCGCCAACACCCGGTTGAACAAGGCCCCGGCTAAGTTCAGATCTCTCGACTATGCCGAGCGCCACGGCTACATCCGTGGTGTTGTGAAGGAGATCATCCACGACCCCGGTCGTGGTGCTCCTCTCGCCCGCGTTGTCTTCAACTCCCCCTACAAGTTCAAGAAGCAGCGCGAGACCTTCATCGCCAACGAGGGCATGTACACCGGCCAGTTCATCTACGCCGGCAAGAACGCTGCTCTCACCGTCGGCAACGTCCTCCCCCTCGGCTCCGTCCCTGAGGGTACCGTTGTCTCCAACGTCGAGGAGAAGGTTGGTGACCGTGGTGCTATCGGCCGTACCTCCGGTAACTACGTCACCGTTGTCGGCCACAACCCCGAGGAGGGCAAGACCCGCATCAAGCTCCCCTCCGGTGCCAAGAAGGTTGTCTCCAGCAGCGCTCGTGGCATGATCGGTATCGTCGCCGGTGGTGGCCGTACCGACAAGCCCCTTCTTAGTACGTTTTTCCCGGTATATATGGTTCTCCGAAAAGAGCGGAAGTGCTGACCAGTTCTACAGAGGCTTCTCGTGCCAAGCACAAGTTCGCTGTCAAGCGCAACAGCTGGCCCAAGACTCGTGGTGTTGCCATGAACCCCGTCGACCATCCTCACGGTGGTGTAAGTTTTACAGGTATCCGGAACTTTGAACGCGAGCTGACATGGTGCTACAGGGTAACCACCAACATATTGGTAAGGCTTCTACCATCTCCAGGTACGCTGCCCAGGGTCAGAAGGCGGGTCTCATTGCCGCCAGGAGAACTGGTCTCCTCCGCGGTACCCAGAAGACCAAGGAGTAAAGCGATTTCTTGTTTGTCATCTGGGCTGGGGTTTCTGGGATTGCATTGGTCTTTGCTGCTTTGTAGTTACGGTACTGCGAAGGCGGCTGGGAGACTTCCTCTTTCTGCAAGCATCTTGGGACGTACCGGAATAAAAATGATTCCCACACAAAGCAGCAAGACGGGTGCCAGATGCGAGCCGTGGTCCCTCATATGGTGGGCGAGCATGACCCGAAGAGTTCAGGTCGCGTCAATCACATGAAGGAAACTCGGAAGGGCATGATAACTATCATCCTAGGCAAATTGATGAGCGGACATGATCGTTTTTCTTCGGTCAAGAGAAGCAACTACAGCTAGCTACTGGTCTACACGTTGTGACAAGACTATGTATGATGGGTAATGCGAAAAGGAGAGAAGACCATGCGGCATCTGATACTCTTGATGCTAGCAGGGAGAAAACATGATACCCAATTGCTCTACGCTGTTGTGTACGTACTGGCACCTGACGTCAAATGATGGAGACAAGGGACCGTTTGCTTGGGTGCTCCTTTGACATATTAGCAGCTACTAAATGTACTTCCATGTGCATTGCACAACAGCAATACTTGCCCAGTTCTAACGTGGTGGCCTTGTCGTGCAATCTCCTCCTCGCGGTATCACCAACTGAGACCCGAAATGTTCAGAACGCTATCGATAACTCGGCCGAAACGTATTATCACCGGCAATGTTGAGTCTCTCATCGGTGTCTCATTTGCTGTTGGAGCTCGCCGTCGTGGTCGGCCCAGTCCTGATGGGGCAGCTCGGAGTTTCTACTCCACCGCCCCAGTGAATCCAATCCCTACGGCGAATTCCACCTCGAACCCCTTGCGCGGTTGCTACCCCGCCGTGGATTGCTTCTCGTTGTCAGCTTCGAATATTATCCCAGTCCACCACTCTTTCCACACAACAACACCAAGTCGCTTCAGCATTCGTAGCAACTCGTTAAGCAAGATGGCCGCCACTAAGGACTACAGACTTCTCTGCCTCGAGAACCCCCTTCTCGGTGAGTTCTACTGCCCCACACCATTCTTGTTTCCTTGCGCCTGAATTGGCGCCTGTCAATTTTCTACAGCACCAGTTCAAGCATTCTTCCATATTCCCGGTTCGCCTCGCAACACCATGGCGCATACCTTCCTTTTCTCTGTCAAAATCTGCGCGATACTGTAATCTGCAGCTAACAGCCGCATCTCAGACATCCAGGCCTTTGGCGATGAGGCTCTCCTCGAGAAGTACGGCCTTAAGGCTAACGACGCCATCCTCGCCGAGGAGAAGCACCAGGGCCTCTTCGAGGACCTCCTCCAGAACTACGATGCTAAGCTGATCGCTGGTGGTGCTGCCCAGAACACCGCCCGCGGTGCTCAGTACCTCCTCCCTCCCAACAGCGTCGTCTACCTCGGCGGTGTTGGTGACGACAAGTACGCCGCCATCCTCCACGATGCTGTCAAGCAGGCTGGTCTCCGCGTCGAGTACCGCGTCGACCCCAAGATCAACACCGGCCGTTGCGGTGTTGTCATTACTGGCCACAACCGCTCCATGTGCACTGAGCTCGGTGCCGCCAACCACTACGACCTTGAGCACTTGAAGAAGCCCGAGGTCTGGTCGCTCGTCGAGAACGCTGAGGTCTACTATGTCGGTGGCTACCACTTCACCGTCTGCCCTCCCGCCATCATGGAGCTCGCCAAGCAGGCTGCCAGCGGCAACAAGCCCTTCATCCTCTCCCTCTCCGCTCCCTTCATCTGCCAGTTCTTCAAGGAGCCCCTTGACGCCTCTGCTCCCTACTGGGACTACGTGATCGGCAACGAGGGCGAGGCCGCCGCCTACGCCGAGTCCCACGGCCTCAACACCACCGATGTTAAGGAGATCGCCAAGGCTCTTGCCAACCTCCCCAAGGAGAACACCCAGCGCAAGCGCGTTGCCATCATCACCCAGGGCACCGAGCCTACCGTCGTTGCCGTACAGGGTGAGGATGAGGTCAAGGAGTTCCCCGTCCACTCCATTGACCCCGCCAAGATCAACGACACCAACGGTGCCGGTGACGCCTTTGCTGGTGGCTTCGCTGCCGGTGTCGTCGAGGGCAAGTCTATCGAGGAGTCCATTCACATGGGCCAGTGGCTCGCTAAGCTCAGCATCCAAGAGCTTGGTCCTTCGTAAGTTTTCCCGACCTCTCCTCTTTGAATCTTTTTCTGTTACAAGTTCTTCGACTAACACCTTACGCAACAGCTACCCCTTCCCCAAGCAGGCTTACCCCGGCCACAACTAAATCTGGAAGACCAGTTTTGGTTAGCAGGGCGCGAAATGAAGAAGAGTTGATAGAGCATTCTTGCTGTTTAGTCGCAATGGGGAAGGGGCGTTGGTTATAAGGTATCCAGGAGGCATTTAACATTAGGCTTGGGGTACTTTACTACATACACATGGTTTGAAAATTGGCATAGGGTCAAAAAGTCATCTAGGTCACAAAATGGGTTTCAACAACGGCACAATATACCACGGGGGTTTTACGGCATCAACGTATATCATTATCTATACTTCGGCTAGAATCATTGATTGAAGCAGGAGCGTAAAGGAAGCTGGAATGACTGTGGATGAGCTGGGTTCTGATAGCAGAACTGGTGGGCTGGTTTTTGGGATATCGGATCTCTCCCCTGTTCCTTATCATAGCTGTGAATACCCTTCCTGCTTCCTCTGTCTGAAAGGATTCTACCAACATCTCCGATATTTTGGGTATTCGGTATTTTGTTCATATTCGGCCGATGAGTCTCTCTGCAGTTTTCATCTGCTCTCTCACCTCATATGAATGATACTTCCATGTTTTCGCTTGAATCAGCTCACACATGTATACGAGCTCGACTTTTCCCCAAGTCTCTCCTGTTCGAAATATGTATACTGGGTGAGTGAGATCCATGGTTGCAGCTTCTCTTTCGCCTATACAAGAAGGAGCTACGGAGAGTAAGTGGGAAAGAGCGAGCAGTCGAACTGCTCGGTCGTCCCTGCCTCCCGCTCCCTCTGCATTCACAGAGATATTTTCCATTACCAACTCAACTTGGGTTCGCCCAAACAAGAGAGGGAGGGAAGTCTTCGCTCCACTGCAATTGGCCGTCATGCAAGCAACTGCCTATTTACGTCATCGGATGCAAAAACCAACCCGCCCATCCTTTCGAAAACGACGTCGGAAAGACTACTTACCACTCCTAAGGTAGGTATGTTACCTACCCAGCTCGGCCGATGGTAGCAGTTCGTCTTTTCAAGTAATATGAGGATCTTGCGGCTCTTCCTTCCACTTCCCCTTTCCTGTGCCTTCTTTTCCTTCCTTTGTTTTGTCTGTTTCTCCTCCCGAGCTGTAAATTGTAAACTCTTTCTATATCCCGTTACTACTTCTCAACTCGGCCGGATGAAGCCCCAGTTTGGCTTTGACTAGATCAATGTGCTTCTTCCAAACCGTTCCCCCTCGACCATTCCATCATCATAGAATTGAGGTGTCAACTTAAACTCTCCTGGGTCGACCCGCTGGCTTCATGCTCGATTCGCCTGGAGCTGTCTCTTAAAGTTCCTGGTGGACTTGTCCGGGCACCGATGAAGCTCGACCTCAGAGGGCATCTATTTACCTGCGAGAGCCGATCATCAGTCACGAGCCAACCCATCTCAAGGTACGCATGTACCGATCAAGCAGGCGTACGATAACTAGCAATAAGTCATCTCGCAGATATGGTGTATTGTAATCTAGCTTTGATTTTTCGTAGAAGTTTATGGTTTGCTTAAAAGTCAAGGGTTGAAGCTCGCGTATGTCAATCTGGTAAAACTCAAATTCAGCTTTTGGTGGTTGTTGTTTCTTGCAATCTCTTCTTCTTCCTTATCTTCATCCTGCTATGGGTAAGCTTCAACATGTGCTGCTCCCCATTTCTTCTTTTGCTCGTATCCTCGTTATTTTCCTTCAAGAACAAAAAAAACCAATCACTTCTTGGTTGTTTCGCTTCTCCGCCACGTGCCTCTTCACCTTTTGCCTCCTTCCAAAAATTCCCTTTCATACTTGGGTTAATGATGATACGCTGAATGCCGTCGCTCAAGAGAGGCGAGACGAAAGCAACAAGAACCTACACACTTGCCTCCAGTAAGTAACTGGACCAAGGGACGGTTCAGGTCGAAAAGACCAAACGCGCAAATGGTGAAATGAATCCAAGACGCATGCGCGGTACGCACTAGTAAAGGAAGCACAAGGCTGTGCGAAGCAGAATAACTCAGTGGGTGAGTGAGCACCTTGCTGACTGAGTTTTGCAGATTCCTTTTCAAGCGCGTTCCGTCTTGCGTTCCCTGTGCCTCATCACCCTTCCCCGACTCCTAAAGGAGGGGCAGCGCAGACGTGCGGACAATCGACAACCGAGGTATTAACGACAGCCAGAATGACTGAAACCTCCATGGTATGGCATGAAACCATCGCAAATGTTCTTATCCCGTCTCACCATCTGTTGCCCCCAATACAAGGTCGGGTTCTACGAATCATCGCTTAGCAAGTCATCGTGAACGTGTTGCCCCAAACCGTTGTCGTGTCGACGTTCGCTACCAGCAATGCTGTTAATTCCAGGCCAGACTAAGCAGACGAGTTCCTTAACGCAGATTTGTAGGCGAGAGGCACGGCCGACCATTCAACTGTTGTTGCCATCACTGAAGAGTACCAGTATGGTAAAAGCCAGTGTTTGTGTTTTGACGTGTGATCAGCGTCGATATTCAGCGCTTCGGGAAGCCAGGTGGGGGCTGCGGCCTTCCGCCAGCTCCGAAGCCCGGAGGTGCGGCAGCGAAGGCAGCTGAGGTGCGCCCGTAGTCATTAGCCCAAGCATTCATGAGAGCTTGCCTGTTGTACTCCTCAACCTGAGAAGTGGCATACGCGCCTGCGTTTGACTGGTTGAAGGCATTTTGCTGTGCGGTCCTAGTAGCCATGCCACTCTGTCCGAAGCCGTTGACCGCATCAAACTGTCCTCCATTTCCATATGCGCCACTGGGGCTCGAGTTTCTATGGAGAGGGCCAAAGCCCGGGGGGATTCTACCAACAAGACCGGCTGACTTGGGTTGTGATGACACGCTGGGGTTGCGATTGGGAATAGCGTCCCAGTGGGACTTTGCTGGCAAGCCCCAAGGACTATTGACCGGAGGCAGGCTAGAAGTCGCACCCGAGAAGGTCATAGAGGAGAAGGGAGAGTTGGGCATGTCGCCCCACAACCCAGGGGGGTTGCCGACCGTAGGATTCCAACCGGAACCAGCCTGGCCGACACTGGACCGTTGCCTCGAATGCGAAGCTGATGTCTGTCCCAGCTCCGGCCATACGCCGCGGGGAGAAGCAGCCTGATGCTTTGCGGAAGTGGACGGGATAAGGCTGGCCAGCTGGTTGGCCAGTTGCTGCTCAACGGTGCTGGGACCAGTGGTAATCGAGGCTCCTGACGGCATTGCGGTGTTGCTCATGCTCTTGGACTGCAGATACGGCATTGCGGTGTTGCTCATGCTCTTGGAGTGCAGATACGGCGATCCGTGTCCTCCCCAAGGACCGGGAGTACCACGACCCACGGAAGACCTCGGGACGTCGTTATCGGCAGCACCAGGAGTGTAGAAATAGTTCCAGGGCAATTGCTGGAATCCTCTGGCAGTAGCTGACCCAGGAGCCGACCCAGAAGCGGAACCTTGTCCTGAACCAGAGCCTGGGCTAGGAGATCCGAAAGCATTGCGAAGCTCGTTGGCAGTGGCAGAACCAATTCCGTACGAAGTCTCGTCTGGTCCGTGGCTGCTGGGCTTCCGACTATGGCCCGTTGTATCCGGGGGAGCAAGGAAATCACTCAAGAGCTGGTACATTTGGGCGTCGATCGAGTACTCAGAGTTCGAAGCGGCTTGAGGTGCCTTCGGTGCTCGAGAAGCCGAAGGCTGGCTCACAGGAGGCTGCATCTCCTTGGGATCTCTGTAGAAATCACGATCTTCAGCGAACTCGTCCAAACTGTCCAGAGCAACCTCCTCAATAGGTGCCGTGACAGGAGCAGTAACTGGGGCAGCGACGGGGGCCGTAACAGTGTCCGCAACCGGAACGTTCGCAGGAAGCTGCTCAACGATGGGAGACGGGATATGCTCAGTGACCGGAAGTCCGGTCTCGGAAGCAGGTCGCTGTTCGACTTCGGGTTGCGCAACGGGCTGCTGTTTTCCGCCCTCTGCATACGCGAACTTGGTGACCTCACGCGAGTTCTCCATGAGTTTGCAGACCATGAGAGGAAAAGCCGAACGTTCAGCAAGATCGATTGCACAGAAGAGGACATCGAAGATGCGAGTGAAAGCAATGTCGTCTTCCGTAAAGCTGGCATCCTTGACGTCCTCAGCCCTAGGCTTCGGCTTGCAAGTGGTAGGATCATAAGACAGTTGACAGCCGTCATGAAGGTCGGGCCCGTTCAGGCACTTGATACCAATGGTTTCCTCGTCCTCGGGGAATTGATACGGAACGATAGACTTGAGGTTAGTATCGCTCAGCCACAGCTCGAACAGAACGGTAAGCGCGCGGGCGAGGGCCTTGCACATGTTTCCGTAAAGGGGCTCCAGGTAGGCCTGGAAGTCCACAATGTCCTTGCTGTAGGAGCACAGCCAGGTCATATACACGCGCAAAAGGGGTAGCGTGCGCTGGAAGGTGGCAGTATATCTGCTGGTCGTATCCGCTTTCTTCGCCTGGGCAGCACCAGGGGCGGCCGGACGTCGAAGGATATCTTGAACCTCCTCGTGGAGAATGCGGGAAATCGTATGGATGACCCGGACGTTCTGCAACAGAATAAATTGGCAGGACAGAGATTTCTCGGCGGTCCAGCCCGCTACGCAGCCATGTCAGCATCCAGGCATGTAACAGTCACCGAGATATAGCTTACCTTCGACGTTTTTCTTTCCGACAACATAAGCCGTGATGTTGATCAGAACCATTTTGAGAAGAACCTTGGTGACATCGGCTTGGTTGCTCTTCGTCAAAGCCAAGGCCAAGCGAGTGTCAACCTCGGCTTCGAGTTCCTTCCGCTCGTTGAACTCCTCGCCCTTGGAGTAGAAGGCATGGAGCTTGACAAACCAAGAGATCATGGCATCATCACTACCCTTAGCCGCGGCGGCAGCTTTCCGCTTCCGGAGGGTTTTGAACTCGGTTTCGAGGTTGGCCGGGGCATTCGGGTGCGGCTTGTCACATGCGATGGCGCGGTAGAAGTGGTAGACAACCTCGAGATGGTTCTCTAGGGTGGCATAAATGTGACCACTCTGGTGATGGGCAAATCCAGACTCTGGCACGAGGTCGTTGGCCATTGAGTAGTAAGCCAGAGCGGTATCGAAGCGGCGGTCCTTGGAGCGGATGAGGGTCCGATATCTGGCCAAGTCGCCCATATAGACCAAGGTTCTGTGGCAGGACGCGGTGACAAGCCCTTCAAGATTCGCAGCGGCGGCGTCGACCCTGTCTTCTTCCGGCACAGACATGTCCTCTAGATCGGCCATGCGGGCAATACGCTTCAGTTCCTTCATGTTGTAGCGAGCGCACACACGCTGGAGATAGCCCTTGTAGAAATATTGGGTCGTCTTGAGGAAGGCCAGGTAGAGCTTCTCTATGCTGCGCTTGTGGACCGCTTGACCAGATCCCTGGATTTTGCCGATGGCGTTTCGGTAGGCATTGGTGACCATGCTGTGGGTGCTCCAGAGGGTCTGCTCGACGTCCAGTTCGCTCGCCGCGCGAATATCGGTCCAGATGATGCTAACGCAATGGAGACGGTAGCTAGCAGCGTATTAGTCAAACGTGAAGTCTTTGTTGGTCAAGGGCAGCTCCCACTTTTCCATTAGCTTCTCAGTCTTTTGGAAGCGAGCCTCCTCGTTCGAACCCGGTCCGCCATGCTGGATGCTTTGGGTTTCCTTGTGGATCGCAGCTCGAAGCTTCTGGGCCGCCCTACGACACCAACTTAGTTAGCAAGAGTTTCTTTCGTGAACAATCCAGCCAGCAGATATATTCCACATCCAGACAGCCATTATGCCCAGATTCGAAGGTCACTCACTTCCATGCCTCCTCGGCCGGTGGGATTGCACCTGTTGTCGCCATGATGCCGAGTTGGGCGCAGTCGACGAGCAGTCGATGTCACCCGCCACGGATCAAGTTGTTGTGCGGAGAAGAAAAGGCGAGGCGACGACGAAATCGATGGGCGTCCGTCTGGAGGGGGGACTGGAGCCTTTATGTATGATGGTGGGGGGTGGGCGCCCGAGCAGGAGTATGTATGTATGCGTAGAGTTCGGCGTGTCGTAGTCGGAGGTATACCGGACTAAATGTTATGTGCAGATTCCGGGCAATTGAGCGTCAAGCTCTAAGCCTGGACAAACCTAGATTGGGGCGGTTGTACTGCAAGTGCTCCATCACTCGTTCAGAGGTTCTCTTCGGCGGATGTGCGCAGGAGGGCGCTGCGTCTTGCGGGCTGCAGGTCGACGACGGTCCGGCGATGTTGAGCACATTGGAAGGCGGGACAAAAAATTGTCTGACTAGAACGGCGAGGCGAGACCCGTATCGCAGCAATCGGAGACGAGTACGCGGCGGGCGTAGTGGTGGTTGTTGAGAGGAATCCTATGCCGATCCGGTGACGCACGCAAGGCGGAACCCCCAAAACAGAGATCGGGTCTCTGCAAAAAAAAAAAGTTGGGTCGGATAGAGATGCGAAAGGTGATGAAGGGATTCACGCGCGCAATCATGTGTATGGTCCGTCCGTTCTCTCTGCCGCCAAAGAGTCGGGTCCTTTGACGTTGGACTGCTGCCGAGTGGAAGGCTGATGTACAAGTGAAAGCCCCTCCTGGAGAAGCACCAGCTCGCTCTAGCGGCCCAATCAGCGGAGATCGCCCGGATGAAACACGCTGGGGGCCGAGTCGTTAGCTGGGTTGGTGAAGGTTTCCAGCACCAACGGCGCCCTAGCACGCCAACAATAACGGCAAGCGCTCTTGGCCCGTGCACACCACCCAACTTTCACTTCAAGCTTTCACTCCGGTTGACTTTCTCTTCATCTGTCGACATCGGATTCCACTCCAACATTGCACCAACTTACAAACAGTCATATTCGAACGGCTTACCTACTTAACACCGGTAACAACAGGAGTTATTTCAGACAAGGCATCAAATTTCTAATCTTAAACCAGTAGACTTGGTTAAAGAAACCACAATATCGGATACTCAGCAAACTACGACCATAGCAAGTATACAGTATACATCAAGATCAGGACAGAAAGGGCCAAGCAATTTGAATCATTCCATGAGAACGTGACCGGTCTGATTCACCACAACCAACCTCACCATCAGATACGCAACAAATGGTAAGGGTAGCAAGTGGCATACCCAGCCCATGACCAACAGAGCTCGGGTACAATTGCCATCGCAAACCTAGTCCATCAAAGAACATCAAAAGGCACAACAAGCATGAAGCGGTCACGCGAACCCGAGGAGGACCCTCTGTCCCAACAACAAACAGCAACAACGACAAGCTCTCCTTATCCAGACCAACAGCACTTGGGTGATACCACCGGGACAACAACGAGCCGATCTACCAGCGCCGATGCCTCCGGGTCACCACCCGCTGCAAAGATCGCTGAGCTTGATCCCACCGAGAACCTCAGCCAAGCCGGGATCCAGATGAAGTGTTCGCTGCCGCCACACAAGGACACACTGGTATTTTCGACATACTCCGAGTACGAATCCCATTACAACAGCACCCACACCAACCGGTGTCTCGAGTGCCGTAAGAACTTTCCCTCGTCTCATCTGCTCGGGCTACACATCGAGGAGAATCATGACTCCTTTATGGCGGTTAAAAGAGACAGAGGTGAACATACGGTACGTCCTGCCTTCCAACCTCTCCTTCTCCTCCTTTCCCCCTTTGATCCTAGGATGTCTTCCGTCTCACCGGTTTCTCGAAGGCTGGGCAATGGCAAGTCGAGGTTGAAAAGCTGGCCGCTAACCAACATTCCAGTACTCCTGCTTCGTGGAAGGTTGTGAAAGGAAATGCATGACGCCCCAAAAGCGACGGATGCATCTCATCGATAAGCACATGTATCCCAAGAATTTCTTCTTCGCTGTGACCCTGCACGGTATCGACGGGCGGCAATCGATGCTGTTGGATGAGCGGCGGCGGAACCAGAAACCGGACAATAGGCCACCGACAGCGGCAACAAAGGCTGGCTCTTCCAAACCTAAGCCCACATCCAGGTCAAAGCCTCCCTCAAAGATGAAGGAGGAGCTGATGGAAGTGGATCAGCCGGAGACCGCTCCAACATCGACGAAGCCCGATGCTGAGATGACTGACCAACCGCATGAGGATGCCGTTAAGGAGGAGGCCATTAAGGAGCCGGCTGACGTGGATATGGGTGACTTGGTAGGCAAGATGTCTGCACTGCAGTTCGTGCCCTCCAGCGTAAGATTTGGTCGTGGAGGACGGAAGACTGGATTCGCCAGAGGGTGTTAACAGAGGAAGTGCAAAACCGAGGAGCCGTTATGCTTGAGCAAGCGAATTCCATCAGTCTTGAGCAATTGAAGCATAGTATTGTACATCCAAAACGGAAACATACTGGTTTAATCCTCACATTCCATGACATCATGACAGAAGTTGTTCATGGGTTTGTTAAATCTGCTCCCTAAACAGTAAGCATCAAGCATAGCTTTGCAAAGGAGAAAGTATCTTATCTTACCCTCTCCCCCGTTAACACCTCTATCCCACCTCCCGATGCGTGCTCGAAAAAGACATATTGTTGGTATCATTATAGCGGTGCTGAACGACCGCTCGCCGGCTCCCGCTTCCCATCGTTCCTCCCATGACATCTCGGCCTGAAAAAAGTTGTTTGTCCCCCCTTCCCTCTTCAGTTATACCCTCAACCCCACCTCCTCCTCTTTAATCACCAGTAGCACATCCTCTGCACCCACAGCTCACGCACTGGACATCCTGGCCCTCCTTCAGCTCGGCCTTGGGCACGCGGCAGATGCACGTCGAGTTGAAGTTGGTCTCCTTGGTCTGGATGCAGCGCAGGCAGCAGAGCTTCTCGTAGCCGTTCTTCTTCCACTTGGCGATCAGCATCGCGTCCGCGTACCCGTTCTTGAGCAGCCACTCGTACAGCTGCTTGCTGATGGCTTCCTTTTCGTAGTAGAGCTCGTAGATGTACCGGCTCCGCTGGTGCGAGATCTGGAAGATGGGCCATTTGGCCTGGTGCTTTGGGATGTTGTCCGTCGGCGTGTTCTGCGCGTCCTTCATCTTGTTGGCGAAGATGAGCAGGTCCTCCTCGATGTCGGCGAAGCCCTCCGGGGGCGGCTTGCGCTTCGAGGCGGGGCGGATGGCGGGCATTTGTTGTTGTCGCTGGTTCTCGGCTTCGAGGTTTTGTAAGCGGCGATACGAGATACGTGGTTTGTATTGCGCTGCAAGTCGGATTGTATGTGCTTGAAGGAAGAGTATCGGAGTGTGTGGTGATATCGCAATTGTTTGTTAGGAAGGAGAAGTTCAATGCAGTGACTGGAGCTGACCAAAGTGCTGTTGATCCGCGCGAGGACTCCGTCAAAGTTGCCTGCCAGAAATGCCTTGGGGACTGTGGCGCTAACGTCATGGCCTCTCGTAATTGTGGCTAGACCTGGAGCTCTCCACGCCCGCAGTCGAGTGTAAGAGCAACTGTGGCTTAGCTTGATGCTACCCCGAACCGACTGCTGAAGCTACAAGCCGTCATGCGAACGACGACCGACCTTGGCGAACGGCGACAACCTCCCAAGGTCTTTGACGAATTGGCCCAAAATGCCTATCACACCTACCAAGTACGCCATCACCACCAGGCAGTGTAAGTGCCCCTACCTACCTGTACAAGCTGAAAGAGCAAATCTAACGGGCATTGTAGCGGCGAACTGGGACGACGCCAAGCGGAGGGTGTTCGCCCTTTATCGGCGATGGCTCCGGTCGGTACGTTACGAATGAACAGGGAAACGAGCGATGCCAGCTTTCGACGACGGACACGTTCGATATCGACCGATATAATGGGAGGAGTGCGAACAACCCCGACCGAGGATTCGCTAACGAGGATTTCGCATACAACAGACACCCGAGATGCAGTCCATGTACTCGCTACCCCTCCCCATTTCGGTCATTCGCACCCGCATCAGGCAGGAATTCGAGCGCAACCGCTTCGTTAACAAGTTGCCCGTGGTGGATGTTCTGCTCACAAAGGGCCATGCCGACTATCAAGTAAGGCTCCACTTCATCGTCACTATCCACATGGACATGAATCAGGGGATCCCTAGGAACGGGCACAGCAGTGGGGTCATGCCCAAAATCTGGAGAACCCTCAAAGAGAAGGGGAAGGGGTTCCAGACAAGGGGTCCGCGAAGGGGATATCAAAGCGCTGGCGCATGTTTGCGCCGTGGGCAATTCGGAGTGGCTGTTATGGTACCTTGACGCTGACTCTCCATGCGTCTATCAGGAAACCATGAACTTCTGGCGCCAGACGACTCACATGATGTCGTACTTCAACGAGGAGAGCTTCCGTGGAGCCAAGAGACTTCCCTCCAGCTTTATCGATGGCTTCCTGCAGGTAAGCCTATACATGCAGCCTTTTTGTCTCTTGGTGAAGACGATGTTCCGTCGTGCGGGTAGCTCACAGTACTCTTCTCTCATTTTAGGGTCGCAACTAAGAGTAATAACGAAGGGTATCAGTGTCAGCCTTTCCTCTAGAGCCTATGTATATAACGCAAGCCAGAGAAACATCCATGGACGCAGCCGCTTGTCATTTTATCTTCCACCCCCCCCCCCCCCCCCAGCCCAAAAACGCCGTTACCCATGCTGGTGAAAGTTCACGATAAATGAAAAGGTAGAAAAAGGAAGTTATGCGGACGCAGCCGCCTTCTTCTCAGTGAAGTCCTTGCGAGCCTCGAGGAACTTATCCGATACGACGTCGCAGAGATCCTGAATGTCGCGCAGACCCTTGCGGAGCGCCTCGACAGCAGTTGTGCCCTCTGCAGGTTCCTGTTAGTTCACATACCCATGAATCTCACTCGGGGGTAGGACGAGGCAAGGTCACCCACCATAGGTCTGGATTCTGACGTTCATCTTGGCCTCGGAAGGATGGGGAATGGCGTAGGCGCAGAACTCGACATCAGGGCTATCAATATGGTGTTAACACACTCATAGCTCAGCTCATTAAGATGAGACATGTGAAGCTCCAGGACTCACTTCTTCATGATGACGTATCTGAGGGCGTTGCCGAGGGTATGGTTCTCCTCAAGGAACTCGAAAGAAGCGGCAGTGGGCGTAGAGCCAGGAAGCTGTGCCAAAATGTTAGTTTTAAGTCCATATGAATTCGTTATGGAGGGTTTCACGTACAAGTCTGACTTTGGTACCCTCCCCCTCCTCCTCATACTCCTCCTCTCCCTCCTCTCCTTCCTCACCCGCATCGGCCATGGAGACATCATCCTGAGCCTCCGGCTGGTGAGAAGTCGGGGTCTCCTTCATGGTAACCTCCTCGCCATCGTCGCCGAACTTGGTGATCTTGCCCATTTTGACTGTAGTGGTTTTTGGTGATCTGAAGTACCGATAACTGAAAGATGATTTGGGTCGTTAGGTAAAGTCGTTCTTATTCGGGTGAGTTAATCCGTCCAAAAGCACAAGGATGGGTGGAATTCGATGTCGGCGGCGCGCGAGCGAGTGGTGAACAACAACCTGACTGTCTCTATCGCTCTGTTATCGGAGAAATTTTTAGCGTGAAAAGAAGAGTTCATCCGTCGCCAAGACTTTGTAAGGTTTGCCCCCACCACTCACCAGAAAGATGAAGGCGGCTGAAAGTTAGGCGAACCTGCGGCAGGGGAGCAGCTGCCCCGTCTGTCGACGGCTATTGGCCTGTCGGGTTGAGTCCCGGAGAATGCTCCACTGAGCTGAGAGTGCTGAGCTTTGGCCAAACTCCACGCTTGGGACTTCACTTTTGGTTCAACATCCACTTCCCATCTTTGACTTCACTTCATCATCTTATCAACCGACCTCCCCGAGCTTCTCATTGGGATATTAGATGTTCACTTGTTGCAACACCACTTCGTAATCAACCTCTGAGTGCTCCGGATATTCCCAGGCAAATCGTGAAACGTCTTTTTGCACTGGCATCAGCTACCTCGCGTCCTCGCCCGTGTGACACCCCGGAGTATCTACGTCGAGGATCATTTTTCAACGCCAGAACCTGAGCTTATCCATGGAGACTACTGAAACCTTCGGTACACTTGTCCAATAACCTAGCGGTAGCTATATACTATCAGAAACTCGGGGCCGACGAAGATTTTCTTCACTGAAGACTTTTCAGCATGACATCCCGAACCGCTTCCGGATCCCAGAACCAGACTCTGGACAAAAACGGGCTACACAAGAGGCTGTTGTCCGTCAACGGCTATCAGAAGGTAAGAACCGGACAACGTTTGCTCAAACTGGAAGAGGGCTCGGATATATTGAGGAGTGGTTGAGTGAGAAGGGGAAGTATTTCGACACAAGAAAATAGAGGTCGAAACATATGCACAAAGGGATGCTCGTAGTGGGCTGGAAGAGAGAGTAGAATACAACCTTCCATGAAGTAAGAGGATACGGAACTACGTCCAATGCTTTATGCCCAGGCCCAGTTAAGTACCTGCTCTATCGCCCAACTTCGAGTGATTTTACAACACTATCGGACCCATTACCAGGCTCACGGTCTTCCCAGGATACGTTCCTACTTCAGGAACTTGACCTTTGTTCCTACGGTGTTCAGTCAATCCATCGCCAGTAAATCACCAAGTGTAATTTTGAAACAGTCGCCCGGCAGTGTTGCCTGTGTCTTTACCAGTCATATCTCACAGATTCCGGGCCCGATGATGGACCTTGAGCCGTGATGCCGTGATGTAGCCATGCTTCGTTCGGAATTGGCCAGTACGGTACGTAGTACGTACAAGTCCGGGCCAGGCTGCCTTTCATCCCATCCCATCCCGTCCCTCCGCCCTACCCCTCTACCGCTTTACGCACCATATAAGGTCCGGCACCAGGCCCTAATTCCAGCGCGGCACCAATTGGCTAAATGGCCGAGCGGTTCCGTGTGATGAAAACATTGCCGGTGTGCGCGGTACCCGTGGTACAGTTTTCGTAGGTCGCAGCTGGAGCGTGGTGGTTCGGTCCACCAAGATCTCCTGGGCGACTGAGCTTTTTGCTATCTTTTACACCTTTGGTTATGGTTCAAAATGCTGTGGGCGCGTTGCCTGCATTCTTATCTTTCGTTTTTACTTTCTTTCGAACCAAGTTTGTGTATTGATTGTTGCCCGAAATGCGGCGGTTTCGATCGCAGGTCGGCACTGCAACTGGCCATGTGAGGTGGCAGATACTTGTCAGGGTCCGAAGCGCCTCCTGCCCATGCCCTGCGGGCATTGTATGTGCTCTTGACTGCGTTGATACCTGTTACCTAGTGTCGAGTGGTGACTGGTGAGAAATGGCTCTATCAAAAGAGGGGGCTCGATAGAGAGAGTTAAGCTACCGTTTCAGGAGTTATGCTCCTCGAAGGCAGCCAGATGGGGATAGTGAATTTTTTGGAAAGAAAACGACGAACATATCACACCGTGGTCTTTCTGGTCTTCGTGACATCTGTTGTTGCAGATCGACCCAACTTAGAAGCCAATCCTCCTCGTTTTTTTCTCTTCCATTTGGCATCCATTCCTCGAGCAATGTTGCTCTCTCTGTCCACAGGAGGCTTGAGGTCTGTGGCTCGGTGGACGGTTGATGTAGTGGGGAGAAGGAGGCAGGTAGGATGTCAGAATATCAGGAACGGTCGACTGAAATTCTAGAAGGAATCAAACTCGATGTGGTGGTGTATAGTTTAGTTGAATCGTTAGAACGCATGTTTGTTTTCCACAATGATATCTCAACCCATCATGCATTCTCAGTCGTTGAGGGCTTTAAGACGCTGCAACGGAATAAGAACATGGCTTAACTTGAACTTTGACTCTGTCCAGTGTACATATACTTGTGTTCATGATGATCATCCTCACAGGATGTACTCCAGTACGCTCACGTTCAGCCTGCAATACACTTCAACAACTCTAACCAGCAGATACCTACCAAATCCCAACTTGCTGTACCATTAGTGTATGGCGATGAAGTGTCTCCTTTAGTCACACGTCAACAGCATACATAACCACCATCACCCATCATCTCCATCTACAGTCACGGCATTGAATTAAACTTCTTCAAGCAAAGAAACTGGACCTCAACATACCTACATTCCCATTCCCATCCCCCTTACATATTGCAGGCCTCTCATAGCCCAACAGATATGTGGACGCCACCACTCCTTATGGACACCATGTCGTAGTCCACGCTTCTCTCTAACCAGCCTCAGCCAAGACCAGGATCAGCACGTAAGGACCCGTTCGTTCGTTGGGGAAACTGGTGAATATGTAATTCCGCGGCTCGCCGAGCCGCAGACACGAAGAGATCACGAGCTAGGTAGGGGTTGGGCTATGGCGTAGTGTAGTCCTGTCCGACTTAAGATAATGCGGCGAGCCGGGAGTGGATGGAGGACAGTGTGGGTAGGGGGTGAACGGTATTGCGCTGGCTTTTGTGGGTGGTTGTCTACCGGGTTAGCTTGGGGCTGGTTTGATGGTGTGGTTTTCTGGTCTTTGGGAGCTGGTGGTATTTTAGGTTGGTTTGGGGGTTTATGTTGTCGAGCGATGTTAGTTTTACGTTTCTTCAGCTTCTGCACCTCTGTCGTTCATGTCAAAATTACGATATTTGGTCCTGGAAAAGTCCTGGTCCTGGGTTATACCATCTGGAGCCACCAAGCCACCAAAGCACGAAATCACCGGCTGCTTCTCTAGACCATATCCACTCGCAAATTTTTGCAATTTATCCTGCTGTCTTCGAACATACCAACGTCTATCCACTCGAGCCAGAAGGCATAGCAAGTCGAGGGTTTAGTAATCAAGTTTAATGAGGCTCAAGCCTGTGATGCTACCAGTGTCCACACACCCCCTTGAGTCCTGCACGATTTCATGTTACCGTTCCGTGCCGTCTCTGCTTCGAAAAATTCTTGTCTGGAATGCTCGTCGGAAATATCAGCATGCAACGCTTATTAGACGATGCCTGGTGATATCAGAGGGCATCAAACACTGAAGCCAACACGAAGTAGCAATCGACCCCTGAGGGCGGGAAGTTTTTTTTTAACAGCCGAATGGGGGTTTTTATATGGATGGTGGGCAATAATGAGCGATAAGTTTCCGAGATCCGAGAAAGAGAGAAACGCAAAACGAGCCAGAAATGTTCAAGTGATATGAACCTCGCCATAGCAACGTCATATGTATCCCTGATCTCAAGAAGAAGGGAATTTTTCTGACTGCCTGACACCGACTGAACGGGTGCTGTGCCAGTGGGTTGCATCTTGTGCAGATTCCTTCTCATCCTCACCATGCGAACCAGTTGATCGAGACTGGCCAACGTGTTCCAGTGGGCAGAGCTATAAATGGCAACGATTTCCATCAAGGCGAGCTCGGCAAGGTCTGTAGATCCCTGGATCAATTCATTTGTTATAGATTGGCTGGTGTGACCTCGGCCGAGGATAACGGTAATTGTATGAGTCTGCTGTCCAGTCGTTCAACAGACTGCCCAGACCAAGCTAAGGGCTTTGTGACATGGTGGTCGACGGCTTGCTGCACGACATTCATTATCTGATGCACAGACTGTTGCCGGCGTTAATTGTTCCGGGGCCTCGGAGTCGCCAAAGGAGAGATTCCATTGGGCCGATGTTTGTGGCCGTTTCGTACCGTAGTAGCAGCAGAAAGATATCCAGAGACTGGGATAGCCGTTAAGATTTTGGTGACGGTAGCGAGTAGAAAGTGTCTACTACTCTCGTCGTTCCATGCCCTTCTCCTCTGCCCTGAAGCTGATGGAGGTTGTCTCAGATGGAGGAATCAGATGTTATAGCAACTCAATGGGAATAGTCCCACACCTGACCACGGAGGAGACGAAGGCGAGAAGATTGAGAGAACGGACGAGGATGACTCTTTGGCCGTCTCGACCATGGACCAAGTATGTATCGCAGCAAGAAAAGCCCGGACCAAACAAGACGTTGGACGGGTGAGAATGTGACCCCTCCGCATGGAAGTGCCCGAGATCCACCGAACCGAGCGATCCAGACGTTCGAGATGGAAATTCTTTTGCTGTCGCAGAGTGTGAGTTTCATGGGCGAAGTGTCCACTTACAGTATGTTGAGTTACATGTACGTGTCAACGCATTTGTTCCCGCGTGCTTCAAGATATGTAGATCTTGTTGACCATGGCCTCTCGAGGTAAGTTTACTCGAGTCTGACTTGATCCAACCGTGGGGGCGATGCTTGGCCAGGAAGTGGTCCGTGATTAGTCGAGGAGTAGCAGATCAAACACTTGATCCCAACTTTTACTTTCAGATGACACTGAGAGAACTGCCTTCGTGTTCGTCTTGTGGGTTGGGTGATGTTCGGTTCGTTCGATGGCACTTTACGGCACAGGACTTGGCCTAGGCGAGCTCGGACCGGATGTTTAGGTGATGATGTGCCCCTCCTTGGCCTCCCCTTCTCTAGCGTTGACGAGTTTCAGGTGGATCGGCGTTGGCTGGTCGGCCAGGCTGCGTTCCGTTGTGAGAGAAGCAGGCCCAAATCTAAAACAACCCAAACTTGATGACCCCTGCAGCCCCCTTTCCCCATCACGCTAGATTTCAACGCGAAAAGGATGGAACGTACCGGGGACTCATCAGTCGTCGAGTATCGACAGCCATTCAACTCATGAATTCGACATGTTTCTGGGGAAGTTGGGGACTGTCAGTGTCATATGGAAGGGCTGTGAGAGCCGCGTGGATCGACACCAGATTATGCGCATATGAAGTTGTACACTAAGGCCGAAGAGCAGATCGGTTCATGAATCCTCGGTGGAAGACATGCACCTTCCAAAGACACCGATGTCCAAAAGGCACAGCTCCTCGTGGCCATCTCAGCAGCCAATGTGTGAACAAGAGGCCAATGGTCAGCAGGTACTTGTAAACTGATTGGCCGCCTATTTGACATGCTGTATGAGCCGGCGGCCTGCCAGACCTCCCGCCATCGCCTCTCTGCTGTATGTACAATGCCAAAGTGGAAATATTCCAGGCACTTGCAAGATCTCTAGCCCATGATCCGCGACGACGTTGAACATCAAACGCTGGACCACTAGATCATGGGGGACAAAGATGTGGCCCAACATGGTAGGTACCGGGGCTGGATCCATGTAGCCACAAAACCTCATACACGACTTGCATCATTATCGCTGGGTCGTCCCCTTTCATAATCGGCGGGGACCCCTACCTACAGCCCAAACAAAGTGAGGGGAGGGACTAACTTTCCTATCGACTTTGTTGCTCGTTACGTCTGGGCATCGTGTCGGGTCCCATAAAAGAAGAATATAATTTCCTCTTGTCCCTGGTTCTGGCACCTGTTCCTCGCGCGTAGTCGACTTCCCTACCTATCCTCCTCTATCACTCCACGTTTTCCCGTTCAGTTGTGTCCCGCTTTTTGTTGCTTGCGGCGTGGCACATCCGGCATCCCCGACGACCGAGCTCCGACAGGCGACAGACGACAGCAAGCAAGCACCTTGTCGCGACCGCGCATATTTGGCGTTTACCAAGAGCAATCGACCGGACCAGTTTCCACATTAGGGTACTTGACAGCGTTTGTTTTCTTCCTCGATAGATGGCCGAATAGGGGTAATCGAAAGGCGAAAAAAAGGAAGAAAAAGTTGTTAATCATCTTCTTTTTCGCAGAGTCCCGTCGTATCTCTCCATCTTGGAGGGGGAATTCCAACCAATACCAGCCATCGGTTGCAAGCCTGTAGGCAGCGACTTCAGCGAATCCAGCAAGCGCCCGTTCGTAAGAGGACGATAGCGACAGTTTCCTGTTACGACGGACGAGTCTGCCGAAAAGAGGAAGGTGCATCGCGACGGGCACCACGCAGGGCACCCGCGAACCCACAGACACCCCAACAAACCCAACACACTTCAGCACGCATCAGGCACATTTCCGCCGGCACGCATTCGACACTGGCGGCGCACCCACTTCCACTTCTGCCACCAGCCCACTACAACCTCTTTTACTGCGGGCGGCACCTACCCACTGGTAACCACTGGCAACCATCACTGGCAACCACCACTGGCAACCACCACCACAAACCTGGAACTGTCCCAAGAGACAAACCATTCAGACACCAGAACCCGAATCCGTTTCGAGACATCCGCAGCGAGTCAAGCGGCTGGATCGGTCTTTGATTCCCGGGTCAACCCAAACAAGCAGAAGCATTTGTTCGGGATTCGCACTGTCGTCTCAGCCAGTCTGGAAGCGCCCGGCACTCGGATCAGGTCTTTTGCAGTGTGCAGTGAGCAGTGAGTGATCACAGCATTCAGCAGCAGCAAGATCGAAATATTGAAAGACACAAGGTTCTGAGGCACTTGCAAAGCAGTGACATCGCTTCCGCTCGTCACCCGGCAAATTATAAGCTGAGGAATTCTCGCTCCCTCCCTCGGCCCGCCAATCCAAAGGGAATCCATTCGGGGTCTCGTTTGCCGTCTTCCGCTTTCCACACTCGTCTCCAGTCCCCAGTCCTCACCTCCACCAAGTCCACCATCTCCTTGCGGTCTCGAACCCGCACCATCAACATCCTCGGGTTTTCTGCATTTTCTGGATCGCCTCACACACACTAGGGGCAGGAACAACACAGCAGAGAGGGCCCCTGGAGAAAAGGAGTGCCCAAGTGCGTCGAGACGTCAGCCAGCGTCGCGATTGATAGGCCGGCGGCACACCAGCACCAAGTCAGGCCCGGTACCTAACGACTAGCTAGTCCGACTATACCTTGTCCCAGGGGGGCTGCTCACCTGCGACCAACCTGGTTTGGGACTTGGGTGACACACGTTGCTGCGATCCATCCGACGTCGATTTCCAATCCCAACCCAATAGCAATAATCCCGTCCGCCGCGCTTCAAGGCACAACTGTTCGCCTCTTTTCAATCAATTTCCTGCCGACCCAACACCCCCCGGATTTGCAGAGCATTCCCAGGGATATTCAACCACTCATCCCAAAGCCAACCACTCGCTCCGTGTCGCTCCAATCTTTTTTTCTCTTATTCCCCGTCACGCTCTCCTAATTTCCACAACCATCGACAAAGAGTCCAAGTCGACCATGAGCACCGCCATTGCCATGGCCGCGTCTCYGGCTCCTCACGACAGGCCAAACTACGGCTCCGACGTCTCTGCTAACACCGCTGCGCCCGCTTCCACATCGTCGCCCAGCGCGCAACGAACGGCCGCTGTACCACCACCGCCGCCCCCATCCTCTTCGAACCCGAATGCGCCAGCTCCCCGGTCAGGTAGTGGCAGCCCCCGAGCTGTGGGTGCGACACCCGCTGCACACAAGTCCTCTCCACCCAGCGCGTAAGTAATCTCCTTTTTTGATTGTCTATGTCTGTCGTCTTGCTCCTTCTCCTCTTTCCATCTTTCGTCTCGATCTTCGTCTTTCGCTATTGCTACCGAGCAGTCACTAATCAGTCCGCCGTCTTCGATATTACAGTTCCCGCAGCGCTGGTGGCTCGGCGCCCAGGATCATTGTCAAGAAGGAACCAGGCTCGCCCGACGTACAACAACAACAACAACAACCACCACCCACTGCCAGGCATCGACCCAGCAGACTGGATCTTTCCAAGAACACAAACACCAACAACGGCGTTCCGGGTTCTGCGCGACCACTCACTGCCCGTGACACTAGTGGACTCGGAATCAAGGAAGTCGGCATCGCTTGTCTGTCGCCCGGCTTCGTTACACACGACCCGCTCATGAAGGAGCAAGTACATCGCAGTATGAGTGTGAAGGAGCAGCAGAAGCGGATCATCGAATCCAGGTTACAACAACAGTCGGCCGGCTTCAAGGCCCCTGAGCTTCCGGATAGGGAGAAGGATGGAGGTCACTTCGCCGCAAAGACACCAGGCCTAGCACGGAAGCGTGGCCCGCCGCCAGGATTGAGCATCGTCGCTCCCTCCCACGAGCAGTTCGCCAACGAAAGGGTTATCCAGTCTGCGCCCCTTGGCCAGTCATTCCCTGGCAGACAGAACCCTCACCCATTGACCCGTCACCTCATGAACCATAGTTCGAATCTCGCCAGCACATCGCACATCCACCATGTGCCTGCCAAGCAAACGAACAACAGACTGCCGCCGATTTCCGATGTATTTGGTCAGGGCCTGTCTGGCCATCCGGATTCAAGTGGACATGCCCTCTTTGCCAGCCAGAGTCACAACCACGGACCGCTAGCATCACCTCACCACCCACCGCCRCCTCCACCGCCGCAACCTCAACCCCCTACATCTGCTAGGCCAAGGGAGTACAAGTCCGCCGAGGAAGCACAGCAAGACCTGGCGGCCGGCCGAACAGAACTACTGCCCAAGTATGTACACTATAACAGCAGCAGCAGTCAACACCAACCCCCGACACCGCCATCTCCCCCCAACGGCCCAGCGCATCACCACGCACCACCACCGCCAACATATCTGCCTTCTACGCACCCATCATCCTCTCAAAGAGGCCCGCCCTCTCATATTAGTAATCATATGACTGACGCCAGCCGAAGCGCCAGTAACAATACTCCCGGCAATAATTACAGCAGCAGCAACATGCACAGCAGCACACTTCCCTCGTCGTCTGCTCCTAAGAGGAGGACGCGGGCCGAGTACGAGGAAGGTGGGAGCCCCCCGCTCGGTAATGGGAGGGCGCCACAAAGGAGGTCAGGACCGTTCGGCGAAGGAAGAGATAGCCCCGAGACACAAAGAGCGAAGAAGGAGGAGTTCATCAGGCTTTGCGAAAGAGCTTGGGATCTTTTCCACTCATGATGATACTACTGCTATTAACCGATATCATACCCGCATTATCACAGTACCAAATACATAGCTGCACTAATAAGGTTCAAGCTTTGGCCTCCTCTTTTTTTCCTTTTTTTCTTCACATTCCCCCTTCCATTACCTCTATTTGATAGGGTAACATTATTACCATCACCACCACCGCCACAACTTTTCTTTTCACAATCATCTCTCTTTTTCTCCTATGTCTTCAAATGGGTTGGTGGCATTGGTATGGCGACCAGGGCCGGGATGGGGTGGGGGCGCGCGTGTGATGGATGGATGGATGGATGGATGGGCTGGCTGGCTATTCGGGCGGCCGTATCTCTAGGTTTTAGGTGTTGTTTTTATGTTCGTTTTTTTGTAAGGGACGGATTTACTGGACTGGGCTGGACTGGACCGGATTAATCTCTTGGGCGGACGACAATGACGCCCAAAAGTCACAAACTTTACTCATGTAGCTTATACTAAGAGCTATCTTCCCATGTTTTGTTATTTGTGTGTTGTCGTGTTCAAAATATGGAGAATGAGAGGCCAAGAGAGAGAGATAGGGATCATAAACAAACCTGCTAGTCACACTATTATCAGTTACATAGTCTTTATGTCTGGTTCTTAACACCATTGCTGTGTTCTAAGCTGGATACCTAACTTAGTAGAGACCAATTTTACAGATAATGGAAACGGACATATGGTTAAACGCACATCTATCTTTTTGGATTACAACAAGATATCATCATCAGAATGTTTAACCAAACCACCATTTGTTACTCCATTTATGCTTATGCTAAGGCTACTTCTCTCTCTACTGATGTTGCCGCTGTTTTCTACGAAGTGCTGCTTTGGTTCCATGTTCAAATGTTTTGCTTCCCCCTCTCCTCTCCTCTTCCCCCTTTCCCTTTTCCCTTTCCCCCTTTCCGCTTCCCCCCATCCTCTTCACTCATAGTCATCCCGCTTTGTTCGCTTCGTCCGTCAACCATCCATTTCATCACATCTCAGTAGCCTGGGTTCGGGTTGTTCCCTCAATTATGTCCATCTTGAAATTCCCCTGACCCATACCCATCAACCAGCCAGACAGTCCGACTGATCGTCTGACCCAGGAGGAGAGTCTCTTTACCCAGCCACCCATCGTCGCCGCCTTCTTGACCCTTCTTGACCCTTCTTGACCCTTCTTGACCCTCTCGCAGGAAGGATGATGGCGACGAGAGCAGTGAGCAACGAGCAACGAGGACGGCAAAGCTGGAGAAGCGTCGATGAAGTGGCTGGTGGGAATTGAAGGGGAAGACAAGTCGGAGTCAGAGTCAAGCCGGCGGGCGTTGTATTGGTGTCGGTCTCGAGGATGATATCGTGGTCCAAGCTTAGAGATGGATGCTGGGCGCCCGCGCGATGACGACTTTTCAGCTTCGACTTGCAACCTTGAGCGGCGCGTGGCGTTCTTTTGATTTGTCGACAGGAGGGTTGCTGTTGATCACTTGCGTTGTTGTGCTCTCTGCGTTCCCTGGGATTTTCCTTGGAGTTGAAGATCGTCGGCTGATACCGTGACTACAGCCGGAGTAATTGATTGCATCGTTTGCTCCCCGCTCGCTCCACGAACGTGTCAACCACTGCCGATATCCATCATCCGCGCCCTGCCTTCTTGTCCCTAACGTTTTCCAAATGTGCTCGATTCCTCAAATGCACCTCGAACCCGTCCAGCGTCAAGCCAGGGCCTACGACATACAACTTGCCGTCACGGTCGAGACATCGGATTCTTGGAAGCCACATGTGCTGGGCGTTGGGCGGAATTTCTCGAGCCTTTTTCGGCACGATCTTGGCCACCACGCCGCCGCCACCGCCGTCCGAGGCCATCATCACCACTGCGTTATGGCGCATTATGCAGTCAAAAGAGTCATTTGGGTACTTCTGGTGCAGGGCTTCGAGGCATTTATTGAGCCATTCTGGCATTGGGGGCTATACAAGATGCATAGATGAAAGGTAAAACTCAATGTCAGTGTTGTCTCCGTACCACGAACGATCCTTGACCAGGTGTGAACTGGGAGGATATTACCGATGGAGGAAGCGGCTCTCCGTTGGCCGGAGGTGGAGGAGCCGGTACAGCACCAACAGTAACATCGTCACCAGCCGCAGCTCCAGCTCCAGCTCCAGCGGTCGGCGGCGTCGCAACCTTGATGATTAGGTTGTGTTGCGAACCGGCAGCTGGAGTGGTGGGCGGTGGACCCATCGAGCCAGGTAGTGCTATGCTTGGGGCTCTTTGGTTGCCGGGCGTCCCAGAGCCGGAGGGGACCGGCGTTGGCGGTTTCGTCCTGCTGTCTCGGCCTTGTATGATTCTCCGCAGCCTAGCAGGGTTAACCCGAAGAGTAACAATGTGTTGCTGTTGCAAAGGCTCCTCAGTCTCTTCCCGTGTCGCTTCCCTGCCAAACCTACGCGACATCCTAGTCTCGTGATGATGAACAATGGTCTCGGGTGTTTCCGATCGTCCGATGTTAGCCATGCGCTGGGCAGCGGCCGTAGCGGCCCCACGCATTCCACGCGTTCGGGCGGTTCCTCCTTGGGGCACTGACATGGCAGGTGAGTCTGGGGCGGAATCCATACTGTCTTCTGAATCGGAAAGGTCTCCGTCCCGGATGATGCGCCTGCCCCTTCCCGGGCCACCAGTGGTCGCCACTGGTCCCGTTGTCTTCTTGAAGAGCCGGCTGTCTTCGATATCCAGGACTCCGCCGGGAATGACTGAAGATACAATGGCTGTCCGAATCGTCCTTTGCCTTTCCTTGAGATCGGGCAGCTGGGGCCCACCACGTCTGTTGACGGATCGTTTTTGCCTACGTTGCTCGCGCGAGAACATGGTCTCGGTCCGTTCTAGTTCCGCCTCAGTGTTCTCGTACAGGTAGGGGGCGTAGTCCTTTTGCTGTTGGTTGGGTCGCAGCGTGTAAGGAATCGGTGTTGGGAGGAAGGCGGCCGTGAGGTCTGGGTCCTCGATGGGGCGCCCGTCGAAGGGGTATCCTACGCTATAGAGACTGCGGGTGAAAAGCTGCGTCTGCTCGCGGATACAGTGAGCGATGGCCGTTGTGAATTCTCCCGAAAGACATAGCTCGTCGGCCATTMTCGCGGCAAACTCCTCTGGTGAGTTCATCGGATTGTTGATATCCCACTCGAACTGGTCCACCAGCGTGTGCTCTTTAATGGTGATATTCAGCTTGATCAAAATCCTCATGTCATCATTCTTGTATGCTGAGTAGGGTAATTCAGGGTCCAAAGCGTCCTCTTCTGAATGGACAAAGGGATAAAAGTCCTGAAGTTGCTCCACCATCTGCGTGACCACTTGTTCATGAACGTGCTTGTCCATAGGCGGCTTCAACCCCATGTCCTCGACTAACTGTGAGGCAAAGACTTCGACGGGAATGAGGCGCTCATGGAGGTTAAAGGTGAATGTGTCACGTAGTTTGACCTTGTCCCAGTCAACGTCTATCCTGATGGGTACCAGCTCCTCGTGTTGTTCGGCTTGTTTCTTGAGATCTTTGCGACTGAACTTGAGCGGCGGTGTCGTCCGCTTGCCCGGCCGAGGCTTCTGCGAAGGGTATATAATTTTGACGGGTCCCCCTGTTTCTGTAACCCCGTTCCCGTAACCATTGTAACCCTGGCCGTAGAGCTGAGCTGGAGGTACTCTGTTCCGACTATCGCGACTGGTCATAGCTTTGTACTGGTCGACCCGTGCCAGCCTGTTGCTCATGTCCTGGTTCAGGGCCTTCTGCGAATCTTTCAGAGCGGCGGCGTGAATCAGGTCGCGCGTGACAAAACGGTCAACCAAGACCCTATTCAGACTATCCTTGTCGCGTTGGATGACGGGCGGCGTCGCGCCATCTTGAGGGCTACCGGCCTTGGAGGCTGCCGAGGTTGCCTGAGAAGCAGAGGCGGCAGGCGTTCCGGAAGCATTGAGCGAAGACGAGGCGTCGGCAGAAGAAGCGCCAGCCTCAGCGCCGGCACTGCCAGAGGCCATGGCCGAGGCAGAAGACAGCGAGGCGGCCATGGAGAGTCGCAGTCGCTATGCGTCGCCGTACCGATCGGTCGCGTGTTCGAATATAGAGGAAGAATGAACGATATGGATGGTGGTTGTCAATGCTGGGTAGCTAGCTACTGGTAGCTCTGGTCGTGATGATGTTGGTGCAAATCCGAGGAACCGAGGAACTGGACAGTTCGCGTTGTCTCGAGGTAACTTCTACCGAAATCCCGTCGTGCGCTGGAGCCAGTAGAAGGGACAGCTGGTTGGCGATGTTCCGTCTTGTTTTTCGCGTTTCGTGGTCGTCGTGATGCGATGCAGCCTGAGCTATGCCAATTCTCGTCTATCGTCTGTTGCTTCTCCGTGGTGTTTTGTTTGTCCTTTCTGTCAGCTTCCAATTTTTGGGAGAAGAGATGAGGCTGGGCTGCGGGATACACCACTACTAGTGTGCTCGAGTAAGGTCAGGTCGTGGCAGTGGCAGCGAGGCAACTGAACTTTGGCACCGCACGGCGCATCTTTCACTGACAGACTGGAGGCTGACAGGCAATTGGATGCCAAAGGCGAGAGCGTGCTGCAGGTGTTCCTGACCAATGGAACAACAGCAAAAGACAGCCGTGTCCCAGACAAGGACATGTGTTCAGTCGCTTCTAGAGGTACTCGGTACTCAGCCACCAGCGCAGTCATAAGCCGGACAAGGTACTCAGAACTTCCCAGCTCATAGTCAGAGCGGATCTCTTTCTGGGCAGTTCTCTCTTGGCGCGCCTGAACCGTGTCACTGCCATTGTCTGTCTGCGCTTTCATCAATGGCACCGGCAGACTCGCAATGTGGAGGAAAAGTCCCGGCAGGCTTCTTTTGCCGTGCCATTGCGCTGCCGCGAGCCTGCCCCAGAACAGCAGAACTCGACGGACGTCAACGTGGACTTGCGCCGGTGCAACCGTGAACGTTTGTGGACTTGGAAATGCCCGGAGTGAGAAATTGGTCCAGACTGATGGTTAAAGTGCGCAAGAATGCGATGTGAATGCGCTCCTCTGCGACAACTTGAAAGCCCGCCAAAGTGGCCGTCGCAGTCGCAATGACAACCGCAAAGAGTCCATCGTCATGCACTGGATTTGGCTGGATCCCGTACATAGAGACAGTGGAGCACACAGGCGAGCACTGAGCACTGGGCACTGGGCGAGCACAAGACCTAGACCCAGACCTAGAGAAAGAACCCCCTCCCCCGCCTTCACAAAATCCAGCAGCAAAGCAAAATCGCAACGCATCAAGCCGGCCCACCTCGAAGCTCTCGACTTTGCTGTTTTTCCTTCTTCTTTCCACTCTCCACCATCCACACCCCAAGGTAGCTTCAACATCCGCCCAATCTTTAACATTCATTCTAAGCTTTAGTTACTAGTAAACAGTCTATCGCTGTACATTTGCCCAAAATGGCGTCCGAAACCACCAAGCAGGAGATCGGTTAGTTGCAAAGGAAGCTGAGCTACAAGCATGAAGCTTTTCTCTTCCGTTTCCCTCCCTCTAGTCCTCTACTCCTCCCCTCCTCCAGCTGCGCACTTTGAGAGGTTGGCGTCTAGACTCTCCTATCTTGTTCCTCGTCGTCCCTGGGAAAGTCGGTCCTTGCCTGCGACACACACAGGCTCGGGAGCTTGCTTGTTGCCGGCTTGCTCTGTTTATGCGCCCATATGCTCTTCAAAGGCTGACCCCTGCTGCTAGACTACTCCCTCAACAACCCCGATACCCTCACCAAGTACAAGACCGCTGCTCAGATCTCTGAGAAGGTCCTTGCTGAGGTTTCCAAGCTCGTTGCCGCCGGCGAGAAGATCGTCACCATCTGCGAGAAGGGTGACAAGCTCATCGAGGAGGAGCTTGCCAAGGTCTACCGCGGCAAGAAGATCACCAAGGGCTTCTCCCACCCCACTACCGTCTCTCCCGCCGCTTTCGTCACCCCCTACACTCCCTTGACCTCCGACGAGAAGGAGGCTGCTGTCGAGATCCAGGCCGGTGAGCCCGTCAAGATCCAGCTCGGTGCTCAGATCGATGGCTTCGGTTCCATAGTTTGCGACACCGTCATTGCCCCTGCCAAGGACCAGACCGACGATGTTATCGAGGGCCGCAATGCTGACCTGATTCTCGCCAACTACTACGCCAACGAGCTCCTCCTCCGCCTTATGGTTCCCCCTGGCCTCCTCGCTACCGGTACCGATGAGGAGAAGGCCAAGGCCGCCTCCCAGAAGCCTCCTTCGCAGGCCAAGATCACCGACCTTCTCCAGAAGGTTGTCCAGGCCTACGACTGCAACCTTGTCGAGAGCACCACCTCGTGGCTCTTCGACCGCAACGAGATTGAGGGCAAGAAGAAGATCGTTATTGCCCCTGGCGATAACACCAAGGGCGAGGGTGTCCCCGAGGTTGGCGAGGTCTGGGGTGTCGAGATGGGCGTCAGCTTGGGATCCGGCAAGGTTAAGCAGTTCGAGAACCGCACTACCCTTCACCGCCGCACCAACACCACCTATGCCCTTAAGCGTCCCAGCTCGCGCAAGCTTCTTTCTGAGGTCCAGAAGAAGTTCGGTACCTTCCCCTTCAGCTTGAGGCAGCTTGAGGACGAGCGTGATGCCAAGTCTGGTGTCATTGAGTGCGTCCGTGGAAACGTCTTCCGCGCTTACGAGGTTGTTGGTGACAAGGACAACTCCCCTGTTGCCAGACTCCTTACCACTGTTGGTATGTATCGAATCTTTGACTCGTGTGTGTCAACTAGAATTAAGCAGTCTGACTAACTGGTTCAACAGCCATCACCAAGAACGGCCTCACCAAGCTTGGCGCCGCCCCTGCGCTCGACCTCTCCAAGTTCAAGACCGACAAGAAGATTGAGGATGAGGAGATTCTTGCCATCCTTGCCCAGCCCCTCTCCAGGAACACTGGCAGCAAGAGCAAGAACAAGAAGAAGAAGACCGCTAAGAAGGAGGGCGAGAAGGCTGATGAGGAGTAAATGGGAGTTTGGACATGATTGGCTGTAGTAGTCTGGTGTATGGATTAATGTGGAAAGCTGGGCTGCCTTAGCTCGAAAGTTGCTGCCTTTCTGGCTAATTCCGGTGCATCTTTTGGGTTATGGTCTTCAGATGGAGCATTCGATCCGGCACGCTTTGCATCCCGTGGCACGGGTACGAGAGGGCAAACCGCAAGCAACAGTCGCTCCCATCAGAGACGACTGGAGGAGACCGAAAGAAGGTGGGAGGATTCATCCCCAATGACGAGCCTTCATTATTGTGATCTTTTTTTTTGGCTTATCAGTGCCATAGTTCTGCTTTTGCTCCCCATTAGCATCCATCGCGAGCGTTCAGCTGAGGCACACCTGTACAAGGCAGGATGGCGTCCGCTAAGCGAATTAGCCAACACATAATCCTGAGTTAGTCCTCGAAATATCAAAGGCGATTAAACAAAAAAAGAATGAAAAAAGAAAACCAGAAACAGAACGGATTGTGAATCTAATGGCCACATCATAGACTTTTGTTTTTACGGTATCCTTGCGAAAAGGCAGCGCCAGTTGGTATACGGATGCGTACATCCATGGTATTTTTCCGTCTGACGCCTGATGCACTTGCCATGTAATACGGCACTTACGTGGAAATCCGAAGCTCCGTCACAAAAGAGAGTGCAAAAGCGTTGTACTCGGCCATTTCAAAAGTTGCTTCCAATTACCTCCAGATAATATCCAGATCGGGGGCTGCTGCTTTTCGATGGACAGTTGTGTCCTGTGGCCATACCGGTATTGATCAGGTGCGTTCTGTATCGGAGGCCGGACGAAAGCATCGCTTCGACTTCTTGCAGTACTGTCAACATTTGTGAGATTCCCCTCCCTACAAATTCCTCCCCCTTCCATCTCTCATCCCACCCTCGCTCACACAATACCAACCCCTGAAAAGGGAAAACAGAACCTACTGCATTCACTTGAAGCGAACGCGCTCCCATCAACCATTTTCTCCTTTTTCCTTCTTCGAGCACAGCAGCGTATGGCAACGACAACTTCACTTACTTACTCCACAGCAGTAGCCCGCCTGAAAGCAAACAAAACTAAAGCCCGGAACGTCAACATCGGGGAACCCGTAGGTGGTTTGCGTGTTGCTAAAACGGCCAACTGAAGGACATCTATCCAGCCTGACCATCAATCACACAGCACTCGTTGCCACGAAACGAAATCAGGACCACCTAGGTGGTTGGGGTGTTAGTCCAAACTAACCATATGACAAAGGGTTGAATCGTTTCGTGACGTAAAGTCTTCCCAGAGGCATCTCTGATTCGGGGTTACGGTGCCTATGAATCACAGATCACCATCACCTCACATCACATCCCACGTGAATGAAGGAGTAGCTGGGAACCCAAGGTAAAGAGCTCCAGCTATTGAGATATTGGGTATCCTTCACTTCGGATTGAGCCCCAGATCCTCCATCGTGTGCATCGCTTGGGTGCCAGGGCAGTGAAAGGAAGTGGGAAGGAACCTGAATCAATAGCCGGTCAGCTGAAAATCAGTTTTAGGGGCTGTTTTGCGATAACAACAGCGTTGAAGTCCCCCTGAAGCTGTCATTCTTCTGGCCACTACCACCCGCTGAGGGGTTTGCTGCAAGCACTGCAGCACCTTCGATTGCTCCTCCCTCTACTGCCTCCTTATCCAAGCATCCCTCCTTTTCCTCGGTCGACCTATTTACGACCGTGAGTCCGGCCCCCTTGCTGCCGTCACCCCCAACAACAGCAGCTATCGCCCTCCTTTCCCACCTTCACCTTGTCCTTCCCCGTAAATACCTACCATTTTCCACGCGTGCCATCACTTCGGGCGCGGTCATTTCGCCATATTTCTTATTTTGGGCACAGAGCAGGTAATGCATCCACGGCCTCCTGTCGGTTACTTATCGCGGCGATACTAACTGGCTGGTATAGGCGCGAGTGCACACACCGAAAGGGACTCCCGGGGTGGTGGTTCAATTGAAGCCGCCTAAACACACCTCTCAGCACTTGGGATTTGCAAAGGGGGGCGAACCCGCGGTCCGTTCGATAATCTCGTAGCCCACATCTCGATCTGCCTACGACCTCCAGCTTGCGGCCCGCGCATCCCTTCACCAACACAACCATCCGTCGAGGACAAGGAAAGACCCATCTTTCTGGCCATACCACATGGTTTCACCAAGTACGAGAAGCACGCGATCGAGATATTCCAGTCCACGCCAAATACCATCCGGCTCTGTTGATCCGATCAAGGGGCAACGCAGTGCTAGCGCGAGTGGGAGTGGGAGCGGTGGGAGCGGTGGGAGCGGTGGGAGCGGCAACGCCAGCGGCAGCGGCGGAAAGAGCAAAGGGAACGGAGGCGGAGGCGGCAACAGCAAGAGCTCGGGAACAGAGGGCCAAAAGACGTTCATGGATCGCTGGCTGGAACCACCTGTGCAGAACAAGCCCAGCTTTGCCGACGCCGGCTTGGTGCGCCACGGCGTTGTCGAAGGAATGGCGCCCCTGGGGACGATGCCCAAGGCGGGCTTCTTCAAGAAGGCTACACCTGCACCACCACCGCCTGAGTCGAAGCCGTTCAAGACGACGAGGATCGTGATCAAGCGGCCTGTAGCGCCCCCAGCACCTGCACCGGCCCCCGCAGCTACTACTCCGGCACCCGAGGAAGACGAAACGGAAGATGAAGAAGAGAGTGGGAACGGCAGTATCATGACGGGCGCGGAAGAGACGGGATCGGAGAGGATGACTCCTGTCCCTATTTTCTCGGCTTCGGCGCGCCGTCCTCTGCCAGTCTCTCAAACCCTAGCCACCTCACACGGGCTCATGGTGGATCCTCGGACGCAGCTCATGGACGCAGTGATAGAAAAGGCGGTGGAAGAGGCTGTAGCGCATCATCGGTATCCTACGGCGTACGCCCTCAAGACGCTCTACGAGGAGGATCGATACAGCTCCAGGTTCCGGGTTATTGCGGAGAAGGTTTTCACGCAGACTGCAGATGCCGGGATGCTCGAAGAATTTGCCCGGATGCTCCACCAAAAGAAAAAGGAAGCAAAGAGGAAAAACATGGGCTTGAATTATTTTGAGAGTATGACGGCCATGGGCCAGGCGCCGCCCAAGCCCCAGCGGGCCTCGTATGGCCATCTTGTCACGTTTGACATTTCCGCTGTGCGACACTATCGTGAAGCGGTTGAGCAGCGAAGAGCTGGATCCCATGAAGTGAAGCAAGAGGAAGCCAGTCATGAAGGTGCTCCGGAACGGGTCCGTGAGCTCCAGCAAGAGTCTTTTGTTGTCCAGCAACAATCGTTGCACCAGCACAATCAGCAGGATCTCCAATACCGCCAGCGGCTCCAGCTCCAGCAGGAGCAACGGCAGCCTCAGCACTACCAGCCAACATACCCTGAACCCGGTCCGCACCCCAAACCCAACCCTGAACAAGGACCTGAGCCAGAACAGCCAGTGGCAGGACCCGAACCCGAATTGGCACCCACATCTGAGCCTGCTCTTGAACATCTTCCGCTCGACCCTCAACTTCTTAATCCTCCACACCAACAATCACCACCATCCCCACAACCACCATCACCACCACAACAAAAACAAAAACAACAAGCACCTCAGCCGGAGTTGGTCTCTAACTCCGCGCCAAGGATTTCATTCACTGGAGGCAAACCTGACAAGGAAGAGCAAGAGTACGAAGATCAGCAATCTCATTCTGACCCACCTCTTGATCTTTCCTCATCTCACTTTGAACAGGACCCGGAAGAAGAAGGCGAGAAGGAGCAGGAGCTCTTGCTGGCTTCGAAGACGTCTGCTACGACACCTGCACTTGCACTCGCGCCTGCGCTTGCGCCTGCATCATCGGAACCGGAACAAGAGCAGCGTCCGCCAGACCATGAGCAAGAAGCTGAGGGTGAAATTCGAGAAGTTCATGTTCGCAAGAAGCACAAGTCACCAAGAAAACCTGAATCAGCAAAGGCAAAGATGGTCGCCAACGGGGTGAATGAAAAGGCCAAGTCGGTTTCGCCGAAGAAGAGGGGGCGGGCGAGCTCCATCTCAAGCTCGTCGTCGTTGTCGAGCGCACGATCGCTCTCACCACCAGCAGACGTGTATGATGGAGATGGGCTAGGGAGTAGCTTTGCTATCTCGGTCTCGCCCTCTCGTGCCAGCCCAGCGCCCATCATCTCCCCCGCCGCCGCGGTCGATTCTGCTGTGAGTGGAGCTGGTAATGGTGTCGAGGGCGGCAATCGTGATGCTGTTGCGCCACACCCAATCACGGTTCGTCGCCGCATCAACGTGAGGAGGAACAGGAACGTGTCACCTGCCCTCCCATCACCGGCCTCACCCACGGGTAGGCAGAGCGATTCTTTGGATCCCGCGATTGGTCGTCCATACGAAATGCCTGCCGTCGTCGACGCGCCTTTGTTCCCGAATCTAAACTCAAAGAAGGGCTCGAAGTCGGGTGTCCAGGGCGTTGTGTTCCCTAGCAAGGTTGGGCGGATTGACGAGAACGACCCGAAGTATCGACTGCGACAGAGCGCCAAAAAGATTACGGCCAACTACAACAAACCGTTCCCCGAGAGCTTCACCAGAGAGTCATATCCCAAGGAGGAGCCTTCTGTGGAGGTGGAAGAGATGCTGGTGTCTGCGCCTATAACGCGACCTATGAGCTCAGCAGCACCAGAGACGACAACGCGTGCTACCTCTGTCTCAGCCGAAGGCCGGAGCACGCGTGCATCGAGGAAGAGGTCGCATGTTGAGCTTGAAGACCAGCAGTCATCACCTACGGCGGCTACTTTCCCTGCATCGGACGTTGCTTCTACGGCAGCGAACTCGAGAGCAGGGACGCCTGCGCTGCGACCCGCGAAGAAGCCCAGGACGGGCCTGAGGGTTAAGAACTCGTAAGTTATTCATTGCTCGTTCTTCATCTACATGCCCTTTCACCCGAGTTCCCTGGCGGCAGTTCGTCTCTTGCGCATTTCCTATTCCGTCACGGAGAGGTCAATGCCTGGGCGGCTGCTTGCAAGTTACGAGTGGACTTGGCAGGGTGGTTTGATGATCAAATTTTCTTGCTGGCGTCAAGTGTCACCAGAGTCTGCCGGCCTTGGCTTTGGTGTCCTCACCTTCGCGACCACACGATGAAGAGAGATCGAGTGAGAGACGACTGGCGTGTTGCATCATCGAGTTGTCATAGTTAAACACTGCATTTGTCATTACATCTGTTGTTCACGTCGCTAATTGTTCTGAACGCAGGCCGATGAAGAAGAAGTCGTCCGCGGCCGGCATCCCGCGGGCGAGCGGAGAGCGAAGTAGTCCGACCGTCACCAACGGCAACTATGCCAAGGAGGTAAGAAGATATTTCTTGTCTGTCAGACTTCCCTCTATTCTGTTTCTGCCTTTTTATATGTTGTGTGTCCTGTCCTGGCCGTCGTTTGTGCGTGGCTGGGCTTTCCTATTGGGAAGCGAAGGCAGAACGCGGATGGTGCTGGGCTTGCTGGGGGAGGGGGGCGTTTGGCTAGCTCGGACGGGAACACAGATTGGACTGGATTTGCGGCCTTTCGCTCCTTTTCGGAGGCCCTTTTTTTCACTGTCTGATCACCCCTCCCCATCACTCGGCTACCTACCCTACACAGTATCTGCTGCCCTGCCCTGCCTGCCCATCCCCCATAACACATACGTACACTCATCATTTGTTCCCTCCCGTCATCCCCCAATACCCCCATCCCCCATCTCCCCCCAAAAACAGCCCCATGCCCCTTGCTCATCACATCACCCCGTCCTGATCCATCCTGCTCGTCCTCTCATCCTCCCAATCTCATGCCCATGTCTACGCCCATTCCCATCATCGCCATCCCTCGTGCCCATGCCACGCCTCCATCCGCACAACACAACGCGTGCAGGCCGCAGTAGTTGGCAAGGCAGGGACGGGCACCGGGGGGTCTGTGATATTTTTAGTGGCGAACAACAACACGCTACCGACATCCACACTCTACATACTACTTGTCTTCTCTTGTTCCGACTGCTGCCATTCGGCCACTTCATAAAGTCCCGGTCGTGAAATATGCCGCACAAATCATCGCTCTCGTCTACTTTTCCCAAGTCTAGGCTGTCGTCGCTAACCGCTTATCATGAGGTTTTCCAGGACGACAATGATGATTATTGCTCATCATGTGGTGGTAACGGTCAGCTCATCTGCTGCGATGGTTGCACCCGGTCTTTCCACTTCAGTTGCGTGGATCCGCCGCTGATGCAAGGTGCTATGCCCGACGAGTGGTTCTGCAATGTCTGTCGCACCGCTCACAACCCTCCGGTCTTCCCGGTATATAGCGGCCCTTTCGCGTCGTTGATGGAGAAGCTGGATGCCAAGAACTCGAGCGCATTCGCCCTTCCGGTTGATGTGCGCGAGTATTTCGAGGCCGTCCGCACCGGTCAAGATGGGGAGTATGAAGAGATTGTGCCTCTAGTCAAACCGCCGGCTAAGTATGTCCCATTTTCCCGTTCGATGTCTCGGTCTGGACTCAGATACTGACAAACGGCCACAGGAGGAAAAAGAACGACGAGGAGTCCGGACCCGACTTTTTCAGGTTACGTGATGATAAGGGCGACCCGGCAATATGCCATCTGTGCCAAGGGGGAGCCACTGCTCGCACCAGAGCCATTATCCCGTGCAGTCTATGTGGCCTCTTCTGGCACTTGGATTGTCTTGATCCACCTCTGGCCAACCCGCCTGTTCTCCGAACGTGGAAGTGTCCTTGCCACGTTGATGACTTGCTCGCCAAGGTGCCAGGTCAGCTGGCGCCGGCTCACAAGTTCCGCAAGATCAAGGGCGCATCAGTAATCAGGCCGGCTTATGGTCGTGCTTACATCAACAACGGCTACATCGAGGTGGAACCCGAGGCTAGCGACGACGAGAGCGGCTGGAAGAACGTCGAGACCTATGGCAAGGTTGTGAGATTGCCTGCCAAGGGCATCAAACTCGATTTCCTATCACGGTATGTATTCACTCATCTTACACGAGGTTGCTCAACGACAGCAGGACTAACTTGTTGCGCAGCGTCCGTGAAAATCGCAAGGGCAAACCTATCCCGCCTCTCAATATTCCTCAGACTACCGGTACTGGGGCTTCGGTTGGGTCATCTCTCCTCAACAAGCGGAGCTTAGAAGAGCAGCAAGCAGTCTACAATCTTGCCGCGCTGAGTGGACAAGGCACAAGTGGTGTTAATACCCTAGTTGATGCCTTGTTGGTATGTGCCTTCCGACTCGCTGCCTCGGCGATTACGATGACTAACATTCCGACGCAGGCCCAAGCTGATCCTTCAGTCATTTCGCTGATGGCGAGCGGCAACTCTGATCATTTGGCCAATGGTAACCTGAACCATATGGACCAACAGAGTCTTCGTGCTATGCTTGCCCAGATGGAGAAGATGACAAGCCAAATCAGAAGCATGCTGGAGCCTGTCACTCCCATGGCTGCCTCCCAGGACCAGTTGGTTTCATCTAAAGTTCCCAGCTTGACGAACTCGTCGCAGTCCATCACAGATGGGGAGTCGGAAAAGACGGTCCGCGATCTCGAGACGACGCCCCCGGTGAAGAAGGAACTGCCTCCTTCGCCGGCCGCGACTGATGATGTCGCTACCGCCAAGCAAACCAAGGAGTCAGCGCCTCCCAGGAGGAAAAAGCTGAAGAGTAACGGAAGGAAGAGCGCAGACAGTGATGCGGCGGTACTCCAGAACGGTGATATGGATGTGGACGCATGAGCATGATGATCTCTGGGGAAGGGGGGAGGAAACCTAGCCAGGTGTTAGGGAACTGATATCCTTTGTTGGGTCTAGTGGTTTTTGAACCATTTCCACGTTTTAGGGTTTGCATAGGTTATGGTGCACAGGCTTAGCTATACTATCTATGGGTTGAGAGGGGATTGCGAAAATGAATTTACACAGAGCAGAGCAGAGACAGCGAGGCTCATTTGCCTACCCGATATTCGATATTCGTACAAGTCTATTTGATATGATCTTGACTCCGATGAACGTCGAACAAAGACGTGCGTGAGAGCCGGCCAAATCCCGAGTCCAAGTCCATCTGGATCCCCCACCCTAGCCCGAGTGCTTGCTTGCCCTGCTTTGTATCACCCGCCCACGCCGCTGCCGCCGCGCCCTGCCTGTCTGCGCACACACCCAGACGATTACCCGAGCAGACACCCAACCCAACAGCCAACGACAAGCCAACGAGCCAACGAGCCAACCGTCCTCCTTGAGCTATTAACCAACGAGCCGCAAGTTCTCTTTTTATCTACTGTCCATGTATACCACACAACATACATGTCTGGTCGGTCACACGAGTAGTATTCTCGGCAGGACCGCACGCAGGCACTCATGGCAAGCAGGGAAGATTTAGTCACGCAACAACTTTCCTCTCTTTGCTCTTTCCGTTTTGGAGTATTGCGAGGAGGACACCACTGGATGGAGGTCAGTTGCGGCAGAGAAAGGTGCCAAAAATAATTGAAACATGAGCTGTTTCGTTTCAAGGGGGAGTTTTCAGGTCTCAACAGGTCGCGTTTCATCATACGGAGAGGATAGGGCAAGGGAATGGAGGAGGTTACATCAAACTAGCCATCCATATCGATCATGGTCAGGTTCGCTGATGTGAGGCATGAACGATCGAAGGTTGAGAAGATACCTCGATATAGCAATGTAGAGGGGAAAACTAGAAGGTGGGCTCCGGTGGACTGATGGCATCATCTGATGGATTTCGAAGTTCGGGGAGGTATGTACATTGCCAACAGGTGAGGCGTTACTGGTCTCTATGCTGAGAGAGGAAGTTAAATGATGTTCACACCTCGCTCATCCTAGGGATCAAGTACTCTTGGTGCAGTGATCATGGGAGACATCTGCTGTTTGATAGGGATGGAATCAAGATACGGAAAGAGATACAGATTACATATGAACACATGACAACATATGTGGGAATCCTCCCCTGTCCACCACCACTCGCTCTCAATTTCCTTACTTTCAGCCTACACAAGTAAAACTTTTTCCTTTTCTTTCACACACAACGAGGTCTCCAGAAAGAAAGAGTAAAGATAAAGACGGAGTAATCCCCATATCGACTTGACACCTAGAATCTACATACACCCTTATACAAATACCGACTCAAACGAAACTTTTCAGTTGTGGAATTTGGAAGAAAAAGTCCCTCTCGTACAAGACCCGTGATAAACTTGATCCAGTAATCTCCGGCTCCGGCTCCGGCTCCGGTTCTCACATCGCATTGCAACACATGCTGGCAGATATGCTCGGCAACCATCAACAATCATTCAAGTGAAGTACGCTACCTCTACCAAAGTGGAAATCATTCTGCGTATCAATAGTCAAATCCACTGATTCTCCAGCCGTAATCGATTAGTCCATCGAACATTCACATAAACCTTTTCACCCCTCGCCCCTCATTCCTCATCCATAGCATCCTCATCATCCTCCTCTGGCTCCTGCTGCTTTCCCCTCGTGCTCCTACTGCTTCTCGTAGGCCGGGCCGGTGCAGCAGCGGCCTTGGCCTTGGCCTTCGCCTTCCCCTTTGGAGCAGCAGTAGCCTTTGCCTTGCGACCATTAGCGGCGGCGCGAGCTGGTGGCGCCTTCTCTTCTTCCTCTTCCTCTTCATCCTCCTCCTCCGCTGCTGGCTCTTCAGCTTCCGCTTCCGCTTCAGGCTCATCGGCCATCTCGACATCGCTGAGCTCGCTTAGATCGCTGTCGTCCTTGTCTTTGGCTGGTGCTGCTGCGGTCTTACCGCGTCCGTTCTTTCTCGTAGCGTTTCTAACTGGCAGAGAGGCCGCTTTCTTGCCCTTGGCGGCCCCGCTGGCCTTTTTGGTAGCAGCGGCGGGGGGCTCTTCCTCCTCTTCGGCGGCGGGATCTTCCTCCTGTTCCTTCTCGGGCTCCTCCTCGTCATTTTCGTCGTCTTCACTGTCCTTGCCCTCAATCACTTCCTTCTCCTTTCTTTTGCTACTCCTTGCTGATGCGCTCGCCTTGGCAGCAGTCCTTTTGCGGGGCGCCTCCTCCCCACTTCCCTCTTCGTCATCGCCTTCCTCCTTGTCATCGTCCTCGTCTTCTTCGAGATATTCCCACTCGGCCACACCCTCCAGCATCTCCTCGTCGTCATCCTCCGAGTCGCGCTCGGTGTAGGCGCGAGTGTTCTTGTTGGCGCGACGGGAGCTCTGCCGGCGCTCGGACTCGGGGACGGCCGGGCCGGGGGACCAGTCGTCGCGGTCGGACCTCTTCTTGGCCTGAGTCTTCTTGGACTTGGCTGTGGCGATCTTGCGCGAGGACTTGGCTTCGCGGTCGCCGTCGCGGTCACCGGAGGATTGCTTGACTTTCTTGGACTTGTGCCCGTCGCGGTTGTTGGTGCCGGTTGCGGCGGACATCGACTTGCGTTTCTGCGAGGAAGGGGAGAGGTTAGTAGGTTGCATTGGTATGAGGTGGGGTGTTTTTGCGTACGTACCTTCTTCCGATCCATAGCCCTAAGAAGATCGTCCAGCTTCTCGTCCAAGCCCTCGGGAAGGTAGGACTTCTCTGCAATCTCCTGTGCTTCGCTATGGGACTGAAGGGCCGTGTACAGACCGAGGGGCAGGCCAACCTTCCCGGGGAACGCATTGAAGGCCCAAACCTTCTTTTCCTGCCACTTCCTGATAACAGCTTGCGCCAAATCACTCAGGACCCTGTGCGCATCGCTGTTCGGGTTAAGTCCATCTTGCGTCTGCTTCACACGCTCCGCATACTTATAGATCAAGCCCAGATTGGACTCGGTGCCTACCAGCACGATGTAGTTGAGGATGTACCGGGCGTGATCGATGAGGTAGTCCACCTCGTTGCTGTAGTCGGGGTGGTGAGCCAGAAGCGAGATTAGGCGGGCCATGATCGCCTCGAGAACAGGCTGCTTGAGGTTCTGGAAGTGGCGCGCTCGGGAACGGATCCATGTTTCCATCCTGTTCTTGAACTCGACATTGGGTTCGAAGGCAGTGAGGAAGATGATGGTATAGTAACGCGACCGCAGCTTGCCATCGGCGAGATACTTTTGGAGCTTCCGCACAAAACCGTGGCGCACCTCTTCGACCATGTCTTGGGTGGTCAGAGCCAAAAGGTTGAAATCTGAGGGCGTGAGCATGTCGTCGAAATGCTTCTGTGTGCAGAGCTTCAGCATCAACTGTGCAGCCAGGAGCCTTAGCCTCGTCTTGTGATGCTTGGGCGTCTCCTTCTCCTCGACAATCTCGCCCTTCTCCTTGATGATCTTCCTCAGCACCTTCCAAACAGAACTAGCCTTCTCCTTTGCGTCTTCGATATCCTCGATACTCCTCACCCTATTGACTAGTGTTTTGAGGGAGAGGCACTTGGCCTGGATTTCCTCGTCCATATCGGCGTCATTGACCCAATCGGGATCGCTGTCTTTGGCGTCGGTTCGCACCTGGAGAAGGATCTGCTTAAAGGTCATATTGAGGATCTCATCATTCGCCTCCTCAGTGACCTTGGGTGCAAGAAGTTCCAACTGGCTCACAGCGGTAAGCTTGTCGAGGAAGTTACTGGACCCATACGACCAATCCTTCAATATTCTCTGGAGAAGGTCAGTGGCGGTGACCATGCTCTTGTCATCCTTCTTACAAAGAACAATGCTGACAGCATGCTTCGAAGCCTTGACGGGCTGGCCATAAAGAGCGTAGTTGATCATGGTCTGGACAAATTTCCGATCCATGGCGACATCCTTAGGAAACTTCCGGGCATACGTGGAGCAAGCCTTGAGCGTTTCCGCTACTATGGGATCGTTCGGCTTCGTGGCAGTAGGAGCCTGATCAACAAGATCCTTGCAAAGCTGCCCGATATGTGTTTTGAAAAGGTCTGGGTTGCGTTGAGAGATCTCGTTCAAGATCTCGTGCGCAATCGCTCCCAAGCCGTCCTTGTCGGATTTAGAGTACTCCATGATTGTAGATAGGTGACTGCGGTTGAAAAGAAGACAACCAGAACGGTAGAGTAGAGGAAGCAGGGTGTCAATAACTGAAGGGTCCTTGCTGGCCATACAGCGCTTGATAAGCTCTTTCAGGGCCTTGTAAACCGTCTTAAAGTCATTCTCCTGGCCAATGACATATTTGATGAGGTTGTAGTTGCGGCGATCGTGGATTTTAGCAAACTTGATCAGGTCGGTCTTGCTCTTAACGTGTTCTGGGAGGAACTGCGCGATGTAATCGGCCGTTTTGTTCAAGTTGCTGGTGATTTTGTCGGCGTTGCTTTCCATAACACCACCGTTGTATCTTTCGCACTGGTCGAGGTAGGTTTCCAGAATCTTGGCGAACTGAGGCCGTCTAGACTGCATGGCGAAAAATGCCTTCTTCGCCGGCTCGTCGAGTGAGCGGACAAGGAGGAGGATCCTCTCTGCCCTGATCGCATCATGGTCGATGGATGCCGCATTGGCCGGTTGTGATTGAGAGTTGCCGTTAGCGTTGGAATTCTTAGTCGCCTTTTTGGCTGGCGGGTACCCAAGGGGCACCAGGAACTCATAGATGACGCGATCCATCAGGACATTCAGTTCTAGATCATTGGCGTAAAAGGCGTTGTAGATGCGTGACGGGATGCCAGACAACGCTGCTGTTACCGCTTCATTTCCAGCAAGCATCTCCCCAGTCCCGACAGCCCAGAGTTTAGCCAACAGTGACATGGCGGCAACTCTAACAGCGGGTTTCCTGTCGCGACAGCGATCAGCCAACGTGTTGAGAACCGATCCATCCTTGCCTACACCTCCATTAGGTCCTAGCTTGGCAATGATGTCCTGGAACTTGAAGGTCTCGACAGCTTTAACAGCTGCAAGTCTGACCTTTTCATCGCTGTCCGAGAGCTTCTCTCCCAACCCTCGGATCAAAGTAGCTTCGTCCTCGCGGCTGAGTCCGATTCCTCCAGCAGAAGTGGAGAGAATGTGGCCTACCGCCGTGGTCCATGCAGCGCGAATTGACGGAGCTTTATCGTTCTTCCTACTCAAAAAGTTGTGGAACGTCGTGCTATGTGTCTGTGAGAAGGAAATAGAGCAAAGCGGCGTGGTGAGGATGTTGGTCACTTGGGGTTCCGCTCTATCTTCCTCTTCCAGGCTCAATGGCGGGTATGCAGCTGGATCAAGGACGGGCAGTGGAGGCGGACCTGCCGCGCCAATGCCTGAAATCATGTCTCCGAGCGTCTCCGTTGCCATCTGTCGCAAGTGCACATTGTCTGCCGAGAGCTCTGCATCAACCTGAGGGACGACGTTTTGGAGGATCATGGGGGCGGCCTTCCAGATCTCCCGAATAAGCACATGCGCTTTCCTCAGCTCCTTCAAGTCGGACTCGGACGGCCCTGTTGGGCCATCATCCTCGTCGTTTTCGTCATCTTCGTCTTTGTTGCCGTTCGGCTTCCCAGCAAAACCTGTCGCATCGACAATCACATCACTAAAATACTGACTGGCGAAACGGGCCATCTTGTCGTCATAAGTCTGGCATAGATTCCTGACCATCTGGTAAGCCTCGGGCTCTGCCTTCAGGAGCAGTGTTGCCTGGCTTTCATCGATTGGCACATGATCCTGCCGTTCCTTGCCTAGTCCCGGAGCAGCAGCTCTCAGGAACTGGGCCATGATGACATCCACAACCTTTCCTGGAAGGGTCACGGAGTCGTCAATGAGTACTCCCAGCATCTCTTGCATACTAAACTCGACTTCCTTTCCAACCTGCTCTCCCTTGGAAGATTTGAGACCCGAGACACCGTCGAAAATTGTGGTAAAAAGCTTGAGTAACAAGGCCTCGCTGCCTTCAACATCGAGCAGCAGCACGATACTCTTAATCTCGGCAAAGGACCGTAGCACATACTTGTGCTGGTTGTTGTAGGGATTCGATGGATCGAAGAGGGCGGGAATGATGGAGTTGATGCTGAGATTAAAGATATCCTGTGTTGCGATCACCGACGTCAGCAGATGGTCCACGAAATAGCGTCTTTTGGCTCTCGAACCTTGAGTTGCGATGGAGTAAAGGGCGCATCGGGGGCGCATAGCCTTAGGATATCGACAATGCAGCATGCTGTGTATGCTCGTACACCCTTGTCCTTGTGTTGGATGAGCTGATGAGAGGCGACGTCCTTAGCGACCTTGACCAGTGAATCGGTGTCCACAGTCTCCTGATCCATCTCCGACAGCTCCTTGGAGAGGGCGTCGAGTCTCTTAAGCAGTGTATCGATGGAGATGGGCTTGCCGGGGCGCCATGTTAAGGGCTCGTTGAACTCGAGTGCGACCAGTCCCTGTTCCTGCTCCTGCTCCTGCTCGAGCTCCTCCTCCTCCTCGGGAGCGCTCCGACGTGGCGCCATGGCGGCTGATGTGCTGCGATCGGTCGCCTTCCTGCGTATGATTTGAGGGCAAGCTAGCTGAGTGACGGATTTGGCCAAGTGACCAAGCGGCGAAGATGGGGAACAGGATCGAATAAAAAGGCGGAGGCAGAGAGGAGCTGGGAGGCTCTAGGGTCGCGCGTGGGGTGTCGTGGTGCGACGTTAACGAGGAACGTCGAGGCTCGGGTCGTCGACTCGCGATTGGCGATGCGCGGATCCTTGAAGATATATGGGCAGCTTGTTATCGCGGGCCACGAGAGATAATCCGAGATAATGATATGCGCAGGTGGTTTCTAGATGTCGCGCGACAGGCCGGCTGGACTCGGAGGAGGATACGATCAGTTGCGGTGGGTTGATGAGTTGTTGATATGGTTCGGCGACAGCTGTGTTACGCGCTCGCCCGTCCTGTTCCTTCGCGTGACAGTACAACAATTCGTGAACTACAATTGGGGGGACACTTGGCGGGATGGCAGGCAGAGAGCTGAGAGCCAAGGAGCTGCAGCGTCCGCAAGACAGGGGGGACCACTGGGCAGGGGCCCGGTGAAACTTTGCGAGCATCTTACAGCAAATTACCATTCGCTGTTTCAGAAAAGCCGCACAAGCATTACGTTTGTGTAAAGTATGGTATCAGCGAGTTCAGTATGGTAAGAAACTCTTGTGCATTTGCACTGTCCAAACATCAAAGTCAATACAACTTGAACTTCAAGCGCACGTCAACGAAGGCCCTCAAATCACCTAGAACTCATCCATGACACTCTTTCATTAAACATCCTAACAATATCGAAAGTCACCCAAAAAATGTGAAACTCAACTTTCTGTTGGTCAATACTCATGTTTCTAGAATCACTTTGTCTACATTCGCACTGGATGAGGCCCGCTGACAGCGAACATGTTCACCTTGACTCCGTTAATAGTCAACCTCGTTTGGCGTTTTGCGCACGAGGAATTCTTGAGAACTTGCGTTCCATCCATTCCAGCTCACTTTCGACATCTTCACGGGTCTTCTCAAGGGTTCCACCACTTCATGCAGTCTTATCATACGTTGACCCATTCTCATCTTCAATGCTTTGCTTTTGAGTCTAATCTTGGAAACTCCCGGCGTCGTTTGACGGTCATGAAATGAAATCCTCACACCTCCAAAGTATCATTATGTGCCAAAGTTATGTCTACCTGCTCGACAGAATGGACAACCTTGCATCCCCAGGAGCCACAAAGCAGACATAGGCTCTGTTCATGCCCAACACTTGCGGCACTGGTTTCAATCCATTTATCGTCCGTTTGTATCATCGTCATAAGGACATGGATGCATTCACGAATCGCCCTACGTTGGATCAGACAGCAGTAGAATAACAATCGAATGATGTAAATGGCTACATCCAGATACTGTGAGACCATATCCTCCCAGCGACTACCTATACTTGGGATCAGACTGGTCGCTACGGTACACAACATTTTGTTTGTTTTTCTTTTCCGCACAAACCTACAAATTCCACCCTCGCAGGCTACAAGAACTAATCTAAGAATACCTACGGTAACAAGTCTCGACGGAGTGGAAGAGGACGGACGTTCCTTGATGTCACACGTCTCGAGAGGACCCGATTCATCACTCGTCTGAGGAAGACTCGACTAGTAGGTAAAGGCAGGGTCGCTTCACCGTACCTGCCCGCCGAACCTTTGGACATGGAAGGTACGCCGCTGATTGTATGGACAAGCGTCAGGTGAATTGCGTTTCCAAAAAGCGCACCTTCCCGTGTGAAGGATTCCTCAGGTTCTCAACTCCCGTCTTGCCGTCCCGTTTTCATCCCATCCTCCTCAGTCGCCAGCCGATAACAGTCGTCAACAGTGGCAGTTGCTGCAGTGATTTTGACATTCACTCCCTCTGCCCGCCGCGTATAAGAATCCCAAAGCTGGCCCGCAGTCTCTCCTTCCACTTTTCCTCCTCCCACCTTCCACACTTTCTCAACAACTGCGGACTCGTCCTTCCAATCTCAACAGTCACTCGTTCAGCGTGCGCGCATCCAGCACTCCAGACTTTAATCGCTCGTAAGTATTCCCACCTTTCTGCTTCCTTCCTTCTTGTCCATTTGTTCGTAGTCGCGACGACCCGTCGCACGATGGGGAGGCTACTCCATCGCAAGATGATCGCAAGATGACAGCGGTCTTGCGATAGCTTCGCGGGGCACCTCTTCACCACGCGCCCGATCTTATCACCACAGCAGGCGGCTCTGCGCGCGTCAAGAGGTCTTGATCCCGGGCTCTCACCCGCGTGTTCATACCTCGTCGTCGTTGTCGTAAAGCCCTTTCTGGACCCCCTCTTCCCCTCCCCTGTTCTGTGCCCCGCGCCCATGAGTTACGGTTACTCTCCTCTCTTGCGCGTCGTCTAACCATCCTCGCTAGGTTATCTCTTCGACCGCCACAATGTCTGACAACGGTTATATCGGCTGCATTCCCATGCGTAACGGCCACGAGGAGCCTTGCGTTGTCATGAACGAGGAGCCTTGCGTTGTCATGCGCACCGAGAAGAAGGGCCGCAAGGGCAACATGATGCTGATGGCCGCCGCCATCTCTGCCCTCGGGGTTACCGGTGCCAACGCTCAGATGGGTTATGGCAGCGCCGGTGCCGTGACTTCCTCCAGCTCTGGGTAAGTCTTTGATTTCTCGATCCTCAAACGAAGACTAACACTGACAGTGCCTGTGTCTCTAGCGCCTCGGCTTGCGTTCCCACCACTATCACTGTCACGCCTTCGGTCAGCGCCGCTGCCGACCAGACCACCGCCGACGTCGATGGTGTCCAGGGCAGCGCCTCCTCCACCGGCAGCGATACCATGTCTTATACCACCAAGACTGCTACTGCCACTTTGACCCATACCGCTACCTTTGTCAAGGCTAGCCAGCCCGCCGGCAACGCTACTGTCACTGCCACTCAGTATAACGGCACTACCACTGAGACGGCCATCGCTATGACCGGCACTGGTACCGGTGTCTCTTCTTGGGCCACCGGACCCTACCACTCTGCGGCCAACGGCACCTATGCTTCCCCGACCGCGACTCTTGGCCATCCTCAGCATGCCGGTGCTTCAACCTCTTCCAGCGTGAGCTACACTCACCTCGCTGTGGCGCTCATTGCTTCTGCCGCCCTCGGCGCTGTCCTTGGCGCCTAATCGACCTTTTAGGTTATGGTATCGCCGTCACACCCTAGGATTTTGAGTGTTTCTCTCTTTCAATATGACATTTCTTCTGTCTTGGTTGGAGTTTGGCTGATTTGTCTTGGACTTTCTCCTAACTGGATCACTCGGTGTTTGGGAAGGAACATACCGGCAAAGGAAGATAAGCTTTGGTTGGCTGAGATGCTTAGTTTTTTGACCGACATCTCGTTGGCTTTCTGGGAAGTATCTCACAATCTGGTATAGGCTCCCATATCATTGTCTTCGCAGCACATGATAGGTTGACAGATAGGGTRACATGGACAGGTGGATGACACACAGACATAGTATGAAGTTTATCATACATGAAATCTCTCTTTACTACGCGCATCCAAAGCTGAGTGGCTTTGCTTGGTGATCTCTGTGCAACTGAAGTCGAGTGGCTTTGCTTCGTGATCTCTTTCGTTTCTCTTGATTACTCGTGATGGCATTGGTGTTACACCAAGCGCCTGTGCCTTTCAACGTAACTCTCACCATCATCCAGCTTCTGAGTGACATGGGCTTGAGTAAGATAGTGGTCCTTGTTCCCTTGATGCAAACTTTTACATTAATTAAACGATGGTGATGCAAGCGCATTTATAAGTACTCGGAGTAAGTACATCTTGGAAGTTGAAGGATGACGGAAACGACCAGGAAGTTTGTTGGAAACAAATCCTTCGCCATACCCCTACCCCCCTACCCGCTAAAAGGTAAAAAAGGACGAGTGAGCATGGAAGCGTAAACTTGAATGCGGCTCGCCACATTGCCTGGACTGATGGTATCACACATCCCAAACACGCGGTTGAGAGGCAAAGATCACGGCCACAGGCCAGGGTGCATAATCACCTAGGTAGGCTCTTGAGACGAAATTGCTTGCCAGTAGAACCCGAATGAACAAACTATAATCCAATGTCACCTGGTGATCCTGTGGCCGCAAAGTGTCTTTGGGCGGAGGCAGTGATATTGGTAAAGATGATGGAGGTAGTAATATATCAGGTAAAGCTATGTGTAATACAGAAAGAAAAAGCAATACTAAGTAGCTATACTCATAACCATGCTGGGTAAGGCTATCAGACGAGCTTCTTAGGATTCAAGGAGTAGCATCAACCCTCTCGTTCCCCACACGCTCATCTTCCTCCGTGATCGGGCCCAGTTCGCCTAGCTGAGTCGCCATCACCGCGTCCATCCTCTCTCTTACTCGGCCCCAAACCGCATCGCTCTCCCACATGAACGCCAATTCCTCCAGAGTGCGGTCCTGCGTTTCCGGAAACAGGAAGTACACGGTGAGTACCTCAACCGCAATCCAGACGCAGTATACCAGATAGTATTTCCACCCGATCTTGTCTAGAGCAATCGGGTTGACGTAGGCATTGATGAACAGGGCAATATGGCCGGTCAGTTGCTCTACTGCGATGCCTTGGGAGCGTTAGTAGTAAGGGAAGAGTTCTGAGAGGTAAGTATAGGCGAGAGAACCCCAGCCTAAAGCGTAGAAGCTGTGAAAGATACGGTTAGTTCTTGGACGGAGCGAGAAGAAGTTGGATATGGAGAGAAACTTACGGAGTGTAGCCGTCGGCTAGAGTATTTCAGGTATTCTCCAATCCAAGAAATGTGTTGAATTTTGCTCAAACGGTGTACGAAAGACACATGGATGCATACAAGAGTATAAACAAGGTGTAATGTATTGACCATGAGGTGTTCGGTTCATTCTTACGACGTTTCGGCGGGATGGAGGATTTCGAGGGGCAAACACACCGTACTGCAAATATCATACATATGCATCGTCCCTGCGGGCATAAGCCCCCCACCCCTCTTCCAACTATGCGACTTCCTAACCCCTATCTCTGTCCTAGGAAGGAACACGTAATGAGCTGGCGGGACATGGCTCCCCCTTCAATGCCCGGTCTCTCTTGTCAACTGAGAAGACGGCGGGCAGCAACACAGTGATCACCAAGCAGAGAGGAGCATCACTGCTGCAGTGCCTACCTACCGCTAGAAACATGACTGGAGATGCCTTCAGCAATAAACACTGGTTCAGGTTTGTTTTTTCGACTGTCGGAGTGCCGAAAGAGATACAGGTGAGGATTTTGATCAAAAAGCATTGATAGAATCTCCGAGTGATACCTAATCAGTGTCCAAGGTAAGTTCCCCGGTTTAGCGTGATATTCGAGGTGGCTCAAGACAGGGTAGATTGTCATCGACCGCATTGCTTGGACGACGTGGTCAATTATGTCATCGAGGTTAAGGGATGCGAAGGGAAATATGCAGGGCATATCAAGGACAAAGACTGCGCGCAACGACCGAGCAACGACGGGACGCCCCAACACACCAGAAGACCCAACCGCGACACATGTCAACCAACATCCCGTCCTTGACCAACTAGAAACAATCGACGGCACGCGTGTCTGTCATCTCACCACAGTTCTTTATTGCTCTGACCAGGAGGCCAACGGACTCGGTGGCCTTTCACCATTCAAAAGCAGCACCAATTTCTTGACGGTCTACGGCTATTCCCTTGCCAAACTATTCTTTTCCAACGGTCCACTATACACACGCGAAAACAAGCCCAACGTGCCGTTCAACATGCAATCAACCTCACGCCCCTCGGAGGATTCCAACGGTGGGACCCTTGATTCCCGTCTCTTCCATGTCTGGAAGCTGCTTACCATGGAGACCTACTCACTCAAGAAGACCGACGAGGCTTTCAACGATTGGCATGATGATGTGTGGGCGTCATTTAACTGGCGAGGCAACAAAAAAGATATTGGCATGAAGGACTTCGATACACTCGAGAAAAGCTCAGAATCATGGAAAGACTGGCACTATTCCAACGCTTCCAGCATGCTCGTCCTAGCGGGGCACAACAACGACGTTTCTTCGAATAATGGCTGGCTCTCGCCAGTTGCCGTCAGGGTGGTGAAGACCATCAGAGAGGAAAGGGAAAAGCAGAAAGCATCACCGGATCGTCCAACCTGGGCTTTTTTTAACAGTGGAGGTATGGTTACATGTCCGGATTGCAACCCAAGCCGCCGTTAACGGTCCCTGATATGCTCGCACATGTTCTTGCCCAGTTGGTGGATCATAACAAGCATGTTCTGGAAGACGATGGAGCATACCGTCGGATTTGCCAGGCTCTGGAGGGGTTTTCGGAGACTGTACAAGCGTCAAAGCAGGCTACAGAAAGCAAACATAYACCAACCTACGAGAGTTCCAGGAAGGTCATCGAACATGTTGTCCTGGGGGTTGCGGGTGAACTCGGGAAGGACAGAACCACTTGGATTGTTTTGGACCGTCTGGATGAAGGGAAGCCAAACAGGACTCTCGGGTTACAAGTCTTGGCTAACTTGGTCAAGAAAGCCAAGGTTACGGTGAAGGCTCTTGTGGTTACTAATTTTCTCGATTGGGGCGAGTCCTGTGGAGAGGAAGTAGAGGAGTTGGCGAAGGACGGAAAGGAAAACATTGTTTTTTTCCGGTGGCTAGAGGAGAATCGTGAATTTCCGGAAAGAAATGATCCGCTCATGAAGTCGAGATGAGCAAGGTTGATTGAGACATCAAGACCATCAGCATGGAGGTCGTGTGGAAGGGACTGGCGAGGAGCAGTCATTTAAGGAAGTCATATATGTTTGGGCGACGATTCGAGCCAGTGTGTGCCATTTTGCAAGCTTCTCACTGCCACTGTGCATTTCATGCCCAAGAGATTACAATATCGAAGGATCGGCCACGTCTTGTTCGGAAGACTTGTCAGGGAAAAGAACTCGGACAATATTGGTGGTCAAGTTTTTGGTGGCTGTCAACGGCGACAATTGGGAGAGCTTGGAAGACAACGTGATCGGGTTGTCAAAGGGCGGTGGAAAGAAAGTGTTCTTCTGTCCATGGAGGCAAGGTCAAGAACCAGGACAGGAATGGAAGGTGCATGAGGAAGCGGTTGAGACAGAAGGAAGGAAGAGAAAGAGAGAATGAAGTGACCATGGGGGAGTTGCCGGAAAGAAGATGCGAAGAGCAGGTGCTGACGGAGATGTTCCTTCCACGATATCATGATTGTGATGGGCGAAAGTTTGCTCGCAACGACACCAGGAGAGCGATGAGTGATCTCGGGTTAACATCTTTCCAGGGGTGTATAGTGTACATGTATTGACCGACCAACGAGACGCTTACCTCCGGGTTTGCTCAACTTCGTACACAATGACTCCCTCGTCCCTCTTCTCAGCAAGAGATGCAATATGTGATTGCAAGCCTTTCCAATCCCAACCACTGACCACCGCAAGGATCTTGACCTTGACCTTGGCGTTTTCAACCAAGTACTCCAATACCTCTAGCAGCCTCACTGGTGGCTCTTTAACCCGATCAAGTCGGTCGATGGTAATCCAGATTGTCTTCTGCTCTTCCGGTCTCTTATGACTGAACAAATTTAGCACCTTCAAGGCCGCAGTCTGCACGATTTCCACGTTTTTCGGTGTCTTGAACGTGTTTTTCGGGTCCTTCATGGCCGCAGCTACCACAGTGGCGTATTCCTCAAACGCAGCTTGGAGATCGTCCCATTTATCGCCATCTTGCAATGCCCAAAGCTGTTGTGACAATAACTGAATCAAGATATGTGCAAGTACCTGTGTGAGGTGCTCGCCGTTGCGTTGTCCTGACCGAATTCCAAGGACATAGAACGCGCATATGTCGGTACCGCTTGCTGGTTCGTTGTGCATCGTCTTCACCAAATGTATAGCAGCTGGAGAGAGCCAACACTGGTTAAAGCCTTCATCGTGGTTGTATCCAACCAGGAATAAGAGGCTGGATTCTGAAGAGATGTGCCAATCCACCCAGCGCTGGTCCTTCTGGAGTTTTTCTATGCGTATTTTGTCCATGATCTCGAGCCTCTTGTTCCCGTCGCTAGTAAAATACTCGTGGTCTGCTTCGTATTGAAACAGTAGTTCGTAATTCTTCTCTTTGGCTTCGTACACTTGCAGGCCGAGGAGCCTCCGGAGAACTGAAAGACGGTCTCTTGCCGACGCATCGTGTAGCTCTGAGTGGGAGAAATCTGAGTTAGATCATGTTACAGAACAGTAGAGGTAGGTAGGTAGCGGAAAATAAAGGAAGATAGATACACTGAATACATACGCTTGATCGTCGCTTCTAGGTCTGTCATGCAGTGTGATCAACAGTTAGCTGGTGTAAAGCGGCCGGAAGCTTGCAAGCCAGTTCATCTTACGCTGTACTTCGTCTAAGATATTCATGTTAGGTGAGTAATTGGCCCTCAGTTGGACAGTGGATGGAATACATACCCTTGATCATAGCAACGTTCTTGTTGAGAGCCTCTTCGCCAGTCTTTCTAACTTTCACAATGGCTTTTTGAACCTGCAGCGCATATTCATCCAGTGTAGCTGATGTGCCCCAGATGGCCCTAAGAAACCGTTCTTGGGGAAGTATATTAGTTCGTTTCTCACAAGAAAAGTAGAGGTAGCTGGCGCAAGGCTAATGATAACATACTAAAACCTCTTTGCGTGTAGTACTCGGTTGCTGCTATACAAAACCCGATGAAACTGTCGTAAGCCGCAACAATATGAGACTGTATCTGATGATCTAAGACGTGATTGTCTTTGAAGATATGCTGGTAAACGGTGAGCCCAACCACTCTGTCTCTGATTTGCTCCATGGTGGCAGAGATGGCATTCTCTATGTCGACTTTGTTTATCGCAATCTAACACAGCTCTGATTCTTAGTTTGGATTATTTCAGGAGGAAGAAGCGTCATCGCCATAGGGAGAGCTTACCGCGAAGAGAAACGACACAGTACCAATGGCCATACCGCCGTAAGGGGCTCCGACATCCCTGATGAGGTTGAGAATAGGGCCCATATAGCTCATGATATCTGATGCAGCGACGGCAAAATCCTGGGCAAATTGTCCTACACGTTTACTACCCCGTTTTCGGCGTTCTTCCGTTGCGATTTTTGATTTGACAGTGTCGCTCCAGACTTTGTGGAAAGAAGCGACACTGTCAATGTTAAGAGCTGCCTGTTCATCAGCGGAGAAGTCTCGATGTCTCAGGACATAATCACGGAACTTCAGTTGCTCCTCGTCCGATCTCTCGATTATGGATCTGGTATTTGATTCCAGATCAAAGTCAGCTGAATGTGGCTACCAGATTTTGACTGCTTCAAGCGAGCATGGGACGGTCTGGTATACCCAATGACCTTTCCTACATACCTATCAGCGTCACTAAGCCATTTTCCTTTTCGAGGACTGTCAGCAACAGACGTCTTCTCATCAGTTAGTGGACCCATTTGAATGAGTCTTGTCTCCTGCTCAGCCGAAGTATGCCACACAAGCACCGGAGACAGAGGGAAATGCTCTTCGACACGGAGAACTGAAGAAGAGGGCGCGTTAGACTTTGCGGGGGACAGGCTGGCTTCCTTCACAAGTTTATCCTCTTCAAGAGCACCTCGAGCCACATTGGGAGCCTTGTCTGCCACCCCTCCCCCCTCCCCTGGAGTGGTAGCTTTGGGTATCAGGTTGAAATCTCGAAGACGCCTTGCGTCAGAGAACATGCATAACTGCGGGCGAAAAGCGGTTATCTTGAGTATCAATCCCAATCTAGGACTGGCAGGTGTGCAGCCGACTTGCATGATATTGAATTGAAGCCATCCCGTCGTGCATTCGAAGTTGCCTTGCCGCTTGCCAACTTCCAATGGTCAACCAATTTTTAGCCCCCACGGTCTCACAAGCGGCAGGAGCGATAGAACTCGTGCCTGCCACACAGTGTAAAATTTCAGATTTCTCGAGGTATCTCCTTCAGTCGCTGCTGCTGTTTTAATCGCCGCGATGGACTTTAACAATGATTTAACCGCCAGGTGCGTCCAACGTGAAACCAAACAGGGGGATTCACCATGCAGGCATTTTGGAAGGCTGTAATGATGGTTGTTCAGCTGAGGGGTAGCCTTCATGAGAAAGGCAAGCAGGCATTTCTCTATCCATCGAGGGGTTCGGACCGAGTATCTGAATATATGAGCGACACATCTAAGTCGAAAAATGGCAAAATGTACCCCGGCCTCCTCCCCGATGTCGATAGGTATACTTAAGCAGACCAGGTCCCCTCCTTGAAGTAACGCAACTGGACAYTGGATGCCACAGCACTGGGCTCTGGATACCTCTACCCGCCATGGCTACGCTCGTGGAGCCCTCGGTACCTGTAAGAAACCCAGCATTCCTACTTTTGAAGCTCCGGACTGGAATCCTGAACAGCTATCTTGAGTGAACACTTGCTAATCAAACGCAGACTACCTCTTCTGAGGAGAGGATACTGGCGTTGGAGAAACGGCTCCTAGATCTAGACTTGAAGTATCAAACGCTGTTGAAGAGCTTCGAATCCCATTCACCAAATGCCCCAACCCAGGAGGGGGTGGAGAACACAGAGCCAAGCGCTTCTTCCACAACCTCAGGTGGCGTTTTCCCTGGCAGTGACGCTGGAACACTGGAGACAAAGGTGAGTCTATCAATATTTCAGTCTCTGCATGTACAACGTCGTCTAACCCTTCAACCCAACAAACTAGGCCGACCATAATGGACATTCACGGATCAAGATTGTCAGGACCTACAAGAATCCTGACACAGGGGAGATGATTGAGAAAGAGGATAATCCAACGCCGAAGGCAGAAGACAGAGATCAGGTTGCGTTTATCCTAAAAAAGGTGCAGGCTGACAAGCTCCCAGGCTCAGATGACAGGTCAGAGATTGATATCATCAGTCTTGATCTGTGGAATCTTCTCAAAAAGCACCTCGCCGCCACGCCTCGTCATGCTTTTCGAGGCCAGCCCATTACGATTTATTCTCCGTTCGAGGCTTTTGTTCATAATTTTGACCGCCTACAGACAGTTGCAGCTGACGTCAATGAGCAAGACAACGAACGACAGAAACAAGCCCGCAAGGACCTGCAGCTTCTCCTTGGTGCCATCTCGGATGGATCCTCCGGTGACGAAAAACTGAACAAGTATTTTAAGATGAGGGACTCATACCTCAGTGACGACACTATTCAGTTTGACGATCTTTGGACGATATTCCGTCCCGGGACCTTGGTTTACGGCAAGCCGTCTCAAGGAGAGGACCAAGTTTTCGTTGTCGCGGACAACTGGTACTGTTGGCCACAGAGAGGAGACCGTCCAACAACATGGCTAGCTTGGCCACTTGCCTGTTGGGTGTACGATTGGACCGGCATAGAGTTCAAGAGAACTCCGTTTATGGTGAGGATTGAGAGCTTTGAGGGACGAAAGCCCATCACATCTTTGCCGTACTATCCCTTGGAATACATGAGAGATTCAGAACTGAGGACAGTCAAGGCTAGCCTGACAACAAGAGGCAAGAGGTTTCGGAAATATTGTGAAGCCAAGGAAGGTTTACGGATGTTTGAATACAAGGGCGATGCTATTTACGGGATGAAGGGCTTCACCGGGATGAGTCAAGGTGTTACAGTAAGTTGGCCGTTCCACGATATCATATCTGTTTCGATATCACCGTGGACTTGGGCACAGTAGTCTAACATGTTGACCTACAGGATGACAGTGATGCTCGATCAGTAAGGTCGTACTATGACCAGTTAGAGCGTCTCCGCCGGCGGAGAACAGGGGAAGAGGCAGAGATTTCTACACCGAGGTCAGAATACGTAAGTCACCCATTTACAATCTTCGAAGTCTACGGACAATTTCTTACATACCTTTGTGCTTAGACAGCCAGTCGGGTCATGGTTGACTACCTGTCATACTTCCAATATGGCCCTTCAACAAAGCGTCTTGGAGGGCTGGAATCAAAGACTCAAACCTGGATGGACTGTGCATGCTCCGACTGTGCGAAGAATCCGGAGCTCAACACCAAGTTCCGTATGCACTTTGACAAGCTGAACATCCAGCTCGAAAAAGATTGGGAGGAAGAGCAGTACCTCATTTGCCCGCCACGTGTCTTGGGATACATCCTTAAAGACAAGCAATGGGCGCAGTTACAGGTCACCAATCTCACAGAGATCCCGCCCTCAGACAATGACAACTCCTGGAATACTCGATTGCAGCTTGCCGACGACAAAAAGAAGAGTGGCACGACCAAGAGTCTGCTCTTCGATCTTGTTCGAAGCCATATTTCGTCCTCCACAGAAGATCGCAACGCAGACAGGGGTCTCGAAGTCAACGACATTGTGCCCGGAAAGGGGAAGGGTTTGATCATTCTACTTTACGGTATATCATGGCTCCCCCATCTAATTTGTTAACTTGCTAACCTAATATCTTTTTGCACTCACAAGGGCCTCCTGGGGTCGGTAAAACATCTACAGCAGAAACAATTGCGATTGCTGCCCGGAAACCGTTGTTCAGTATCAGTGTCGCAGATGTCGGTACAGAAGCCAAGCACGTTGAGTCCAACCTAGCGAGGATCTTTGCTTTGGCTACCTCTTGGCAAGCCATCCTACTCCTGTAAGTGAAGCAACATATCTCTAACAAGTTCCAGTGGTATAGATTTGCAACTGACTGAACCATCATCCAGCGATGAAGCCGATGTTTTTCTGGAAAGCCGAGGAAAAGGAGACTCCACAGACAAGAATGCCCTCGTCTCAGGTACCTATTATTTCCATTCACTCCACACACTGAAGTGTTTCTTCCTTAACTTCTCGTCGTCAACCCATGTTGCTACCGTGAATCGGACTAAATCTTTCCGCAATGTGAACAGTCTTCCTCCGAGTTCTCGAGTACTATCAGGGCATAATGTTCCTCACCACCAACCAGATTGCCCAGTTCGACGTCGCGATTCCCTCTCGCATCCATATCTCCATCGCCTACGGACATCTTAACGAGGACCAGATGACGAAAATCTTCCAAGGTTTCCTCGATCCACTGCAGGATCGTGACTTGATCGAGGACTACGACGGCATTCTGAATTACCTCGATGAGTATGTGTACGCCATGAGGTTTGACGGCCGGCAGATTCGGAACATTGTCACCACCGCATTGGCCCTGGCTAGGGCGGAGACACAGTACAAACAGGGTACTGGCAAGTTGAAGTTGAAGCACTTGAAGACAGTGGTGACCAACACCAATCAGTTCAAGAACGACTTCTCAAAACAGTACGAACGATACATTGAGAAGCAGCAGAGTATCAAGAGCTTCAATCCATAGGGAGAGCAACTGGATAAATTTGGGCTATGCTATGAAGTTACGAATTTCCTTTGTAAAGTCCCATGTTGGTTTGTTTGGGTTTGTTTGTTAGTTTGGTACCTACTCTGAGTAACACAAGACCTATACCTACTTGTTTAAAACGCATTACAAAAGACACACAAGCTGGATCTAAAAACGCCTAGACAAGTTAACCAGAGGTCTCAGGCCAACAACCTTTCCAGGGATGGGTGTATTATAAACACGTAGTTGCGATGTAGCACTTGGAAATTCTACGCTGGAGATATCATAAACAAACTACTCTGCCCCTTGAATCCTCGCTCATCTTCAATCCTCATCCCCCACCTCCCCCTCACCGCCCACATCATCCCCATCCTCCCCCTCCCCATCCACCCAAACCACCACATTCGCCAACCCCTCTGCCCTCTCCTTAAAGAACCTCCTCACCTCTCCCACACTATACCTCAAGCTAAAATGCATCACCACAAACGTCGTCCCGGGGTACCTCCTCACCACCTTCTCCAAACCCCCCCAAATCGTATGCTTCGTCTTCTCCGCCTGCGCTCTATGCTCCTCATACAAGAAACTGCACTCGGTAATCACCACCGGCAGTCCTGCGTCTAACCACCCCCTCATCGGCTCCTCCTCCAGCGTTTTGGTAGTGGTATCCCCCAAGAACGCAAATATGGGAGTCGTCACCGGAGCCGTCAGTTCTTGTCCGCTGGCCCTAATCGCTTTTAACTCCTTAGGCGGCAACTTCGCAAACTCCGGTCTAAGCTTATGCGTCGTCTGCTGAAACAAGTATCCCAGACAAGGTACGGTGTGATCGCAGTCAAAAGCCACAGCAGAGATATTCTTCGTCCTCCTCAAGGGCACCACATCCCCCGGCTCAAGACCGTACGTCACATGCGTCGGCCTGATCTCACTTTTCACCACCTCCCCCGTCTCCTCATCCCTCACTTCCAATGGAACCTCCTTCCCCGGCCTCGGCCCTATCAACCCCCCCAAGTTGAGCATCGTATTCGCCCTAAGATAGTCTTCCAACACCTGTTTCATCCCCACCGGACAATGAAAGTCGGGAGGATCCTCGCGCTTGATAAACACCGGCGATAGCAAGGCGTGGTCGTTGTGTCCGTGCGTGATGAAGATGTGTTTGGGGCGCGTGTTGTTGACGACCAGACCGGCATCCAACAAAAGGTTGAGTTGTGGGATCACGAAGGAGGTGTGCCAGGCTGCGCGCGATTTGCCGGTTAGGACGTAGTGCGAGAAGGGCTTGGGGAGGGCCCATTCGAGGATGTCGGAGCGGGGGGATTGGGGGAGGGGGGTGGCGAAGGTTAGGGTTTTGTCCGCTGGTTGGGGTTGGGGTTGGGACCCGGATGGCGGTTGGGGTTGTCGTGGTGGTGCCATGATGAAATAGTCTGACTGTGATTGGGGGTCGAGGATGTTGTGAGGTGATGGTGAATGTAAACAATGACCGAGTGAGTGATAAGGGGTAAAGTCTTGGCAAGTAGTGTTTGGGCTTGCTGGCGTTGGGTTTTCCGATTTCGGTCGCTGGGAGGAGGTGTCAGTTATCGATGAGATGGAAGGTCCAGCGGGGATAACTTACCTATTGTTAATGGCGATATAACGTTTAGCTGCTAGGGTGTGACTCGGGCGGTGCTCCAGACTGTATCGCGGAGTGTTCTGCTGAGGTTTTTGTGCCAGTTGAGGTTCAAGAAACAAAGTGTGAAATCATCAACGGTGAAGAGCCCCACAATTCAATGCCAACGGAATAATCGATACTAACTTCAGATGACAACACAAACTGGGCCTTCAACGCTCATATTTAAACAAAACTCTTCTTTCTCACTGCCAATTCTTTCCAGCCTATCCAAACAAAAAGTCGTCGATCATGATTGACCGCCATGGTCCCCCTCGGTGAGCATTACCGGCCGGCCGTGACGCATGCCAGACTGACTTTTACTCTACCTAGCCTCTTTCGTCTGGCCGGTAGCCCATGCCAGCACAGTGACCCTGACACTCAGCCTCAATACCTTTCAACACTCATCGAACTCCGATTGGAAGAGACTACTGATTGATTGATGCGGCGTTTCAAAGATCTTACCTGCATCTTTCATTCTCAAGAGGGCGAGTGAGATTATGGTTGGAGATGAAAAGCTGCACTACTTCCAGGGTTAGGGGTAAATGTGTAGGTAATCACAAAGGGGCCATGGAAGGGCGGTGCAAGATTCTTGTAGTCAATCGCTTCATGGACCATGAGCAACACATCAAACTCTGCGTGATCAGAACCTTGAAAAATTCCATGTTCAGTAAATATGTTTTCCGAAGCGAACGATTAAAGAAGACACCAACGCCAAAAAATGAACCGCTTCCGAGTAAAATGCACAAACCGCCCATGTTTCGCTTCCAAAAACCCAACCGAAAGATGTAGTAATGCATGCATATTCCCTTTTCTCCCCCATCTCGACTGTTTCCCTTTCCCGCTTTCTTCTAGTCGCCTCTTCGACGTTATGTAAACCCAAAGAATCCCTGACCCTTGAACCGCTTATCTTCGGATGGATACCACCTGAGTGACTCGGCGTAAGCATGCGACAAACTCTTCTTGTTGTGGAATGAGCGAGATGCCTAAACCAACTCCTCTTCTTCCTCCTCCACTAGTCCGCGATATTTCATCTCCACCACCCAACGATCCTCAAAGTCGATGCCCCTACGCATCTTCGTCCCCGCCTTCTTCCACATGGCCGGTCCCAAACCCAGATCCACCAGGTAGAGTTTCCACTCCAGCACGGCATCGTCTGGCAATGAGGTATCCCCGCCAGCCAGCACCGTATCCCCATCATCGTTCTCCGCCGCCATCAGCGCCTCGAGCAGTCCACGCTTGGGCGCGCCAACGGCCACAGCGTAGCGCGGCTTGACATACAACTTGTTGCCGTCAATAACGCTAACCTTGCCTGTCGACGGGTCGATGCCTGTGGGAATGTCGACTGCAAGGGCAAACGCCTCATTACGGTTAGCCCACTCGATCAGCTCATAGACTGTCGCCTGGTCACCGTTTCTCAGTTCCTCAAAAGAAATTGCCAGGCCCAGCAACGCGTCGATAATGAGCATGATAGGAGCCGGGTTAGCGAGGCTGCTGAGCGAGGAGCGAGGTGTGTCGATGGTGAGCATAGGAATACTAATCTTGCGGAGGTGCTCGAAAAAGTCGCTCTTGGAGAAGATGCGCCCGCCCATGTTTTTGTAGAGGTGGACTTGCTGACGCATGTCTTCGAGGAGATCGCGCTCACCACGCTCAAGGCCAACCACGCACACGATCACGTTAATGTTCTTGTTACGAAGATGCCGGGCGGCAGCAACAGCGCGAATGCCAGATTTGTTATTGCCGGCTAGGACAACAACAGTCGGAGGCGGCGGGTTACCGGACGTGGGATCGACGATGCTTGAGTGGCGCACCTTGATAGCCGGGTCCGAGAGTGCTGTGAGTGTCACCTCTGCAATGCCACGCCCAGCATTCTCGGTCATCATCTCCTCTGTTAGGCCAATCTCGTTGTGTGCAATATTCTCTAGATTGAGCATTTGCAGAGCCGAGACGGGCTCGATCTTGCGATTCGACGGGAGCACGTAGAGACCCTGCGGACTTGCCGCAACCGTTGTCGCCGGTTGCTTCTTCTTGTCAACGATAGCTGCCCTCGCTGAGAGCCGACTACTCGGCCGACTGCCCTTAGCTGATAGGGTGCGGTAGTGGCTTACACCAGATGAATTCACTCTGCTCAAAGGGTGCGCCGCCGGGACGCCGCTCGCCTTACGGGAATTCGACCTCCGGTTGGATGCCGCTTTGCTTTCCCCCCGGCGTGACCCTTGCCTGCTCGCTTGATCTCTCCCACTCAGTCGATCGGCTCCGTTGATCACTCCATCATCTGCTTCACTATTCCAAAAGTCGTTGGAGGTCTCCTTGACGATCGGTTTCGGCTTCAGGGTGGTAGATGGCATGTCGAGGACGTTCTCCGAATGGTGCAGGTTCTTGCCACCGGCGGTGCCCGGCTTGTGCTTGGGTACACGGTTGTGCGATACCAGGCGGTCGGCCTCGTCAATTAGATCGTCTTTGCGCATTTGCTCAAACAAATCTTGCTTATTAAACTTGGCAAGGCCAGATTCGAAGTCGAAGTCGCCTGCTTCTTGCACATCAGTGATATCTTCCGAAGCCCAGCCGTTGTCATTTGCTCCTCGCATCTTCTTCAAAGAATTGAAGGGCTGAAAGGAGGAGGTACTCTGCAAAATAGGCGTCTGTCTCCAGCCTTTGCCCTTAGCAGTTGCGCGAGGGACCTGCGGAGACGCCTCTGAGTCTTCTTGTAGCCCATTTCTAGAGTTGTTTCCAGTCCTGCGTGGCCGTCTGTTCTTTTTCTTCTGAGCAGCTGCGGCTGCTTGCTGCGAGCTGGCATCGGGTGCAAGGTCTTCGTCCGCAGACTCTTGGGTGCTGGTTTGAGCGTCCAGCTCCAGGCGTCTCAGCCTATCTACCACGGGGAGAGTCGGGGTGGCAGTCCCGGAGGGGATGGGTACGACATTATTCGACGGGATAACAGCCGGGGTCGGGTCTCTCTTCTCACTCGTATTAGGTTGGTGACGGGAGGTATCCGATGCATGACCTGACAGAGAGCCAGGGCGCTTCCCAACAGACAAAATGGCAGGATCCACAAAGGCTGCTGGCTTGGTCGGCGGCGGCGGTTGAGCAACAGGCGGAGCGACCTGCGGAATGGCATGGGGGACGGCGTGAGGAGGGGGCGCCGGAGGTGGCACGACGGTTTGGGGAGAAGGTTCTTCGCGCAAATAGACAATGTCGACGATGTTTGAAGAAAGAATGGTGACTCTCGGCTCCCACCGGTTGTTGTCGACATTCCAGACTAAGAGAAGATATTCATGTTAGCAAGGCGAGCCTCGAAAGACAGGAGGAGGGGCAAGAGAAAGGGAAAGGGCATGAACAGACCATTGGTCAGGGTCAAACCGTGCCCAGCCTGCACTTCGCTGACAGTGCCCTTCAGTCTCGCCGGCGGATTACGCATCGTCACCAGCATCGGAAGACCGATGAACGAATCCTCCGCCATAGCTGCGAACTGTCCGGGGATGACGATGTAGACAAAGGGACGCTTCGGGATAGGTAGATAGCAAGAGGTGTGATGGATTGATGCCGTGCAATAGTAGATAGATAGACCGTGGGCAACAACGGAGCGAGCACGGCCGGTCGGTTATCGAGGCACGGTGTCGTTGGGTTGGAAAGGTGTGCGATCTCGTCGGATCCGTCCTCTGCTGTCTGGTCTGGGCTCTGACTGCGATGCGACAGCCGACAACGGTGGATGCGGTGCGGTGTGGGGTGCAGCCCTGGGTGCCTTTTGGACACTTGGGATGGCGAAGGGACGCGCGACGGGGCTGGATGTATGTCGGAGCAGTTTTTACGCTTCGGGGAGGGAAGGAGACGAGTCGTGAAGTCGGATGATGGGATCGTGCCACAGACTGGGAAGGTGCCAGTCCGTCGCCCGGCGATTTTGGTGCCAAGTGAAGGTCGCGTCCTGGCTTCCCCCTTCCACTTTTTGCTTATCGATAACAGCCGGTCTTGGTGGTGAGCTGCACAGGTGCGACAAAGCTTGGCAACCGCCATCGGTGTACCGATACACGCGTCTTGTACGTAAATTACAGTGCGAATTGCTGTCTCGGACGAGCGTGCACGTGAATATTAGCTAGGTGAAGTGGTGTAATTGTGCCAATTACCGTACCGTATGCTGTGCGATACAGCACTGTAACTTACCCCCGACGAACGTCCCGCAATACTTGGTTGTCACTGCCAAAATGAACGTACTATGTACTGCAGCGATCTACCGCGAACCTTCTCGGCGTCGAGTCACTTCTCCGTCAACGTCTGTCCAATCTCAAAAGGGGAAGCAGCAGAGTTGAGAGCACAAGGGAGAGGTACATGACCCTGCCAGGGGACGGGGCCAGATGTGCGAGTGGGCGGCTGAATGAAAGGGGAGAACACACATCTGTGTTTCACGACGTCTGACCAACGAACCACTACAAAGCCCCTGACCCTTAACAAAGACAAAGCATGGCCTCCAAAGTGGTAGATACCAACACATTGTTTGCAAGGAAGGCTGGTCGTTTGCAGCTGACCTTCAGCCTTGTGGGTCGCTTTGGGTGGTTACTTGTAGTTTGCGAAATGTAGAAAGGAGTTGTTATGTTCCATGAGGAATAATTCCATGAGCCTAGATCTACAGGTACCTCTGTATGTGCCTGCTCATCTTTCTTACAGCTTTTACAACAAGGGGATAACCGAGAGGAGATATACCTCGCCATGATCCGATATCTGCCAGCTTACTATCCGCCGCTGACTGCACGCTCCTCTGTTCGAGACCGTCTAGGTCCATAGCGTACGAGTTGTTCTCCCAGCTCCCAAAGTACCAGCTCACCTGGGGCCACCTTTTTCCATAAATATGTCCACCTAACCGATACAATAAACCAAAGCCAACCTTCGGCTCAACGACCTTGACGCCGCCCAAAATAACAGTCAAGTCAACCATAACACCGCCTGATGCTGCCATGATGATATCCCTTCCACCTTGTTTTATGAACCTCCCTCGCTAATGTCGACCATCAACCGTATCCTGCCATCCTCTCCTCCTCGTCCTCAATATCAATCACCTCTCTTCTCTGCTGCTGCTTCGCAATCGCCTGGGCGACGGACGGTGTCTTGTACGCAAATTTGGTGATGGATTGATCCACCTTCGTTTTCTTCATCACCGCCRACTCGGCGCTGTAAAGCTTGTTGTAGAAGCTGACGACCCGTGGGTGCGCCATGACCTTGTCCTTCTGGAAGCGGAGCACCTGCAGACCCTGCTGCGTGGTGGCTCTACTGAGCGCGACGTATGCCTGTCCCTTTTCAAAGACCCTACCAAGGTCGACCTTGACGCGTTCAAGCGTTTGGCCCTGCGCTTTATGGATCGAAAGAGCCCATGCAAGAATCAGAGGAAGCTGCTTTCGAGAAGCCTGGACCTCGCCAGTAGGAAGTTCCACCTTCCAGTCCTCCGGCTGACACAGAATGTCTCTCCTCGTCCCATCGACGGCGTGAAATCGCACCAATGGGTACTCTGTGTTGTCGCCTTTCTCGATAGCAGCATTGGAAAGCGCGCTGGTGAAAGCCTTGATTCTTCTCTTCTTGTCCAGATCCTCATCGTCGTCAAAGTCACTGTTCGCTTTCAGCTCAAACGTTGCTTCGTTCATGAAACCAACGACGGTCCCGAGAGAGCCGTTCACGAGCGTCTCATCCATGTTCTTGATGAGCATGACCTGGGCATCCTTCTTTAATTCTATTACTGGAGGAGCCATCATGTTGGAAAGAAGCTTCTCACGGACCGCCGGTTCACCGGTATCGTACGCTTCGTAGCGGTAGACTTTGCCCTTCAAGGCGGCGAGTCGTTGTCTGTTCGAGTTCTCGACTTCATTTCTCGTCGGGAACAGTTCTGTTACTTCTAGCCCGTCATCAAAGGCTAGAGGTCTGCTAAGTTGTTGGAAGTTCTTGACGGTTCCGTCACTGATTCTTCCCAACCGCATTTCGTTGAGCATCTCTGCGAATTCTGGAAATCTGTCAGTCGCATGTTTTACTTCATATCTCGGAGTTGGACCACTTACCAGGATCCCTCTGACGGAATACTTCAGTCAACCCGATGGTATGGTCAATGGACATGTTCCACGTTGCTGCATCAAAGGCAAACTTAACATCCCTCTGCTTGTTCAGATCTTTATCTGGCACAGGAGGCAGCTGGAAGAAATCACCAGTGATGACCAGCTGAATACCACCCCAAGGCCTGCCGTTGTTTCGGATAATTCTACCGATCTGGGACAGCTTATCGAAAAGCTCGCCATCAACCATAGAAATCTCATCGATGATGAGAACCTTGGTTTTGAGCCATCGGTTTTTGGCCTTTTGGTTGCGCCTAATTTTCTTGACGAGCGTTTGAATATCTTCCTTGCCGAGGCCGATACCAGCAAAGCTGTGCAATGTCATGCCGCCAATATTACACGCCGCAAGGCCGGTCGAAGCTGTAACCGCTACTCTTTCCGGCTCCCGGGCAAACTTCTTTTTGAGTTCTGAGATGATCGCTCTCATCAGCACGGACTTTCCTGTACCGGCCGGACCTGTGAAGAAGACACTTTGACCCTTTTCCACCACCAGGCTCTTGACGTGAAGCTGCTCGCCGCTCAGTGTGATGGCTGACGCCTTGCTGAGGTGGGACGAAACGACCTTCTTGATYTCGTCCATGGGTATTTCCGTCTTGGGAGCGACCGAAGAAGACTTTTGCCTGTCTTTGAGCTGCTTCTTCTGCTCCTTGACCGCGCTTGCCGTAGTGTTCCATAGCATGGACCCCTTGGGCTTCGATTCCGGCGTGGGAGCATACCCGCTCTTCTCTTGTAGGTATTCTTCGGCATGTTTCCACTCTTCCTCGTTTGGTTCCGGTTCCATCATCCAAGGTAGCTCGCGCTTCGGTTTCTTCACAGCGGCGGGCGGTTCGAAGTCGAAGTCATCGTCTTGTAGGCGGTCGCGTTTCGTGTTGGTATTGGGAAGGGGGTTGAACTCGCGCTTGGGGGGTTGATGATGCGATGGCGAAGACTGCGACCAAGAAAGAACGCTGGTATGGGTCCCTGGCGGGGGCTCGCGGAACCGAGCTTCTTTCGCTTCCTCCTCCTGTTGCTTTTGCAATTCCCGATGCTGTTCAAGGCTTATCCGCCCAGTTGGGAGGACTGGCAAGGCGGATGGGGCTTCGAAGTCCAAGTCGAGGTTCTCGTCATCGCTGAAATCGTCATCCTGAATGTATACCGAGGAAGTTAAATCGTGCTGGGGTCGCTTTGTCGATTGCATGGTGAGATCAATCACATCTGGGGTATCATTGAAGGAATCGGAAGCGTTGTAGAGCGACGCGAACGCTCTGCCACTGCCGCCGTAGTTGGGAGGTGGTCGCGGAGCACTATTCGCGGGTCGAGTCGTCAGCGGGTCGTTAGTCGCTGAAGGTCTTGAACTGGCGGAAATGGCACCGCTAGAGGTACCACCGAACCCAGGTTTCTTGAATATGTCGGCGACGGATGTCCTAGACTGAGAGGCGGCTGAGGGGGCGCGTGCGGGACTGCTAGAGGGAAAGAGTTGCTGCTTCAGGGAAGCGTTGTTGTTCATTGACGAAGCACCGGGCTTCGACTTGTTGTTGTTGGCCTCGGCGGCCTTTGCTTGGACTGCCCTGCCAAACATGATGTCTTCGTCGTAGAGTGCTTCGAGTGGGAAAGCGGCGCACTTGGGGGCAGAGTTGTGTACATGAGCTCGCGGAGGTGCGCGGTGCACGAGGACGGCTTGGAAGGTTGACCAGTTCGGGGAAAGGTTCAGGTTGATGGTGGCCCGGTGCAAGAGCAGGTGGTGACCGGCAAGCAGCCCAGTCTTCATACAGCTTTCGACCCCTCGGTGGGCGAGAGGGACGGGGCCACCACTTGTCGAGTGCTAAGGTATCGTTGTACGCTAGTTGCACTATTAACCCTTTCGGTCGAGTTGGGCGAAAAGTCTTGGCTCGGATTGGATCATTGAATTCCAGTTGTCATCTCCTTCCATTTGGCACAAAAAATGGCACATCATAGCGATACCAGTTAACGCGTTCGTCTAGGAAAATCGCGTTCGTTTGATTTCAATAAACGCGGAGGACCGTGCACGGAGCGATAGGGATGGGAGGGGCTCCCCTGCAAAATGTTTGCAGTGCCCCTGGCGCTTTTGGGGGGGCAACCATGGCAACCACGGTGAAGACTCAGGGACCAAAACATTAAACAACCCTCACCTCGGTGAGAACACAAAAAGGTACCCGCGGAACATGGGGTAGCCATGTCTTTAACTGCTAACATCCACATCGCACCGCACCTTCGTGCGATTACGATGACGTATGTCACCAAGCCGAGTTGAACCAGTCTGCAAGAAGAGAATATTCATGGGACTTGTGTAAGTTTGATTTCCTCACCTCCGATGAGAGACCTGTGATGGAACATACGTCCAACCTTTTTCACATGATGTTTTCTCCCCTCTCCTGTTGTACACCGGCCAGAGAGATCAGAGCAGGGCAACGAGACTGTAGATCATTCTGCCAGTCTAGGTATCCCCAAGGGGGTGACAGAAAAACCATCCCCGCAAAATCGATTGCATCACATTAAGCACTAGAGTAGGGTAGAGTAGATGCAATAAAAAGGGTGTAAATTAGAATTTCAGAAAAAATGCGGGGACGGTTTTTTTGTCACCCCCTTGGTATCCTTTTTGCTTGCATTCATAAAGCAAGAGCTAAATGCTGCTCACAATGTCTCGAATAGATCCGGTGATAAACATCGGTGCAGATGCATGATCGTCACCCGTCCGATATACATACCTTTTACCAACGACCGGAGAACCTGAGGGGTACAGAACCCAAACTGGCGGGCCATCAAGAAAGAACAATCCACGGTCCGACGTGACGGCCTGTGTTGTCATACCTACCTACCTATTCCAGAACATTTCCTGTGAGCACTTCTTGGTGGGTGTTTCCCATGGGGTTCCCATGGGTTTTCCCTTTCGGACGAGTCTCACCACGGAAATGTTCATTGTCGGACATGCCGTAGCACTAAAAAAAGCGGTGGTCGAGGAGGATTCCAGGGACGATCCGGCCACCGCCAAAAGACGGTTTCAAGCCACTGCTAGTACAGGTGCCGTTGATTCGTCCAAACCAACTTGATCCAGCCCAGCTCGTTGGACCCCGTTGTGGACCCGTAACAGAGCACCGGCCCTTAGTTTTCTCCCCTTCACAAGGTTAGCAGTTGATCACAGATATAAACAAGAGAAACATCTCTGCTTCTTTCCACTCATTTCGAGTGCGTGAATCAAATGGCGCAAGACACAAGCGGTCCGCAAATGCAAACCGGGAATACTCAAGACATCCCACGCCTCCACAGGATCACCCAGCTTCGGTTTTTTCCTTGTTGGTCGAGGATATCCATTGCATGTGATGCCAATGCTTGGCTCGGTAATCACGGTCGCAGATAGGTTCTTGGATATGAGCTTGAACAAGAGTCAAGAGAAAGCTTTCCGTCGAAAAGCTTTTCAATGGGAGGTTGGCTTTGCTGGGCGGTGGCTGATGATTGCTGGGCGCATGACCTGGCAGCTGGAGTCAGATCTCTGGGATCTCGCTTGAAGTCAACAATGGGACGGGGACAATTCGAAAAAAAGATGATGGGAATATGAAATGCCGGCGGCTTCGGTTTGATATAAGTTGGAGTTACACACAAGACACCGTGATGGAGTCCGAGTCGGATGTAAAACCCCATACCAAAACGTCATGGTATAGTAATTGGTAATAAACTTGCCGGTTTCCGACTTTGTGTTCGCGGATGAACCTCGAGGTAGGTCGTCGACGGAATGGAGTTGGACAGCGGTCGGACGGTGGGTGTCGTGCCGATTAACAACACGTAAGCACTATCTTCAGCCTCCTTTACCGTACTTCCAGCTACCTACCATGCCACCGGTTCGGCGGTCCTTAGCCTTATCTTTAGGAAGCTTCCATGGCGATCGAGACTGGTCGTCGTACGGTACCAGGGATGGGAGGTGAGAGAAAAAGAGCGTGACATATGGGAATATCAGTCACGCCAAAAAGAGAACGCCATGACCGGGCAAGCTTCGTCCATCGTCTCATCGAAACACAAGGCCGCTATTTCGAGATCCCATCCCTTGAAGTTTGTGTTCCTCTCAGCTACAAGGCCGAATGATAGGAAGTCCGGCCCTCCGCAGACTCTTGTGACCCCCGTGTTACTGTAACCACACGCCGTACAGCGATGCACAAAAGACCAAAGATGGAATATGCATTGCAGGATGCAGGTTTTATACATAACTGAATACCGGATTCTACCAAACCGTGCAGACCCATCCCATCCATCATCACACTTCAGTTCTTCAGTGGGGTGCATGCTATGATGAGGTGGTCCCGTCGCTGTGAGATGGATGGAAGCAGGAGGTTAACCGGTTCCCGTCCCCAATGGAAGTCCCTTTCTGCCTTTGTGAAAGATGCCCCACCTGTATCCAGCTTTTGCAGCGCTGCCGTTAGCCACCATTGGGGAATGCTCCACCAATCTCAAGATATGATTGGGCTTCTCTCGACCGCCAAGGTTCTCTTGACGGTATCGGACCCACAATCCCAGTCGGGATTGAGCACGTCCACTTACAAGTTGTTTAAACCACATGCGTTGGTACTGTGCGCGCAGACCGATGCCCGTGGCGCAGACGCCTTCTTCTCCATGACGGGCCATGGGTGATGGATCATGTCCTGCCAGTCAATGTTGCCAAAGAAAATCTGCCTCTCTTGGCAGATGATAACTCTGCCGGCCTTTGCCAGGTTCTCGACGACTTTTATCTTGTGCCATTCCCCTCTGCCGTCGTCCCGTCCCGGCCTGCTTCAATGTTGACCTTTCTTCCATCGCTTTTTTCCTTCTCTTTCTTTTCGGGTTCGGAAGTCTTGCGCGGTGTTCATTGTTGATCACTGCCGTCCGCCGTCTCAAAACATCACTCATTGGCACCTTTTAGTGGCACTGTTTACGACCATCACCTACTACTACAACGTTCCAGTACGTTCCATTCAAGTTGAATCGCGACTGGTAACGGAAAGAAGGATTTTCTGCTTGTCGAGGTCTCGTTGTTCAGTTGCGACTGTTATCAAGTCTTGAAGGTCTAGGCTATCACACCCGGTAGCGACTGCGACGACAACGCAACTTACGTTTACGACCAAAGCGCTACAGGTACCTTCCCGCACCAAGTGACGTCGCCGCTGCCATTCTATTTGGCTTGGCGCTCGAGATCGAATTCGACCGAAAGGGGGAACTCAGAGGGAGAAAGACAAACACCAATTTTGCATAGGCACAAACAAAATCCTAACTACAGCCCGGCGCAATTCTTGGGCTGCTCTTCCGCCTTCGCTCTACGATATCCGATATCCTTCGACAGTCGTTTGGCATCCCTCCGTGGCCACAGCTACTTACCTAACACCACGCCGCCTTACTCCTGTACGCTACAAAGCTCCATTGGCTTCCGGGTTCCTATCCAGGTTACTAATTGGCTATTTGTTGGTTGGAACAGCGTTCGTGGTTCGTCTTGGTTCTTTCTTTCAGAAACGAAACACAGGCGCATCTTCTCCAGAACCCACCCGGTTCAGATACACAACAGCAGGGCTGAGACTGAGTCAGGATCCGCCTGCGCGCGCCACTAGGTCATCATCGGGCAACGGGCAAGAATATCGGTTGACCGGGACATTGGGGATCCCCCGGCCTAGAAAGAAGGAAACGAAACAAGTACAGGTCATCCCGTCCCGTTAGCTCCGACATCTTGGACCCTGTTCCTACGAAGGACCCCAGGCCACCAGCCTCCTCCGCCCCACATCAAAATAGAAGGAGGAACAGGTCAAATCTTCTTGTTTCTGGGCATCAGGTCAGAGTGAGTCGCTTTTGTTCGACTTTTGGCCTTCTGGTCTTGCTCATAAACAGTATATCCCTTCGACTTTTGCGCCAACTGCTTGCGGAGCACACGACGACTACCGGGTTTTCTTACGGCTTGTCCGTACAAGACACGACAGGATGGCGTGGGACAAGCTTTCCATCACCAGGCCCCACCTGGTATACATCATCCTGGGCGGCTTCACCTCTCTGTTCATGCTGTGTTCTTCCATCATCAAGGAGCGCATGTACATTGGTGAAGCTACTGTGGCCACTCTCTGCGGCCTCATCTTTGGCCCTCATGCTGCCGGCCTTATAGACCCCATCGAATGGGGTAACCTAGATATCGTTACGATCGAGTTCTCTCGCCTCGTTCTCGTCGTCCAGTGTTTCGCCGTCGGAGTCGAATTGCCAAAGTTCTACATGGAAAAGCACTGGAGATCCGTCACATTCCTCCTTATTCCTGTCATGTTCTGGGGCTGGCTGATCACCAGTCTTTTTGTCTGGTGGCTGATTCCACCCCTGAACTGGCTCGACAGTCTGGTTGTTGCTGCCTGTGTTACGGCTACGGATCCCGTCCTCGCTTCATCCGTTGTCGGTAAGGGCAAGTTCGCAAAGAGAGTGCCCAAGCATTTGCGAGATCTGCTCTCTGCGGAATCCGGCTGCAACGATGGCATGGCGTTCCCCTTCGTCTACCTTTCTCTATACCTCATTCTAGACCACCGTGAGGCCCGAGAAGTATCATTCCATTGGATCGTCTTCACTATTCTCTACGAGTGCGTCTTTGGTGCCATCTTTGGCTTCATGGTCGGCTATATCGCACGCCACGGTATCAAGTATGCAGAGAGACATGAGCTGATCGACCGAGAGAGTTTCCTCGTATTCTACTTTGTCCTGGCCCTCTTTTGCGCCGGGTCTGGTAGCATCCTAGGCGTAGATGATCTTCTTGTCGGCTTCGCTGCCGGCGTCGGCTTCTCCAACGACGGTTGGTTCACAAACAAGACGGAGGAATCCCACGTATCTAACGTCATTGATTTGCTCATCAACTTGGCATACTTTGTCTACCTCGGCACCATCATTCCTTGGGAGCAGTTCAACAACTTCGAGATCGGACTGGGCGCTTGGCGCCTGGTCGTTCTCGCCATCATGGTCATTCTCTTCAGACGAATCCCCATCGTGATGGCTCTGAAACCATTGATACCCGACATCAAGACATGGCGCGAGGCTTTGTTTGCTGGTCACTTCGGTCCCATTGGTGTCGGTGCTATCTTTGTCGCCATTCTGGCGCGCGCTGAGCTGGAGCACGAGGATCCTGTCCCCCTTGCCGATATCTCCAGCATTAACCCAGACAATCCGCACTTCCACCTGATCCGACTGGTGTGGCCCATTGTTACCTTCTTGGTGGTGTCTTCGATTATCGTCCACGGCTCATCAGTCGCCGTGTTTACGCTCGGCAAACACATCAACACCCTTACCATCACCATGTCATACACGCAAGCCAACGAAGATGGGCCTTCCTGGATGAACCGCTTGCCCCGCATCACTTCGATTTCCCGCTCTCAAGCTAGGAACATGTCGGATACCGAAGATGATATGAAGATGCCTGAATTCCCCCCTGGCACGTTGCCCCCTACTGGTCTTCCAGGTACCTTCTTGCGTCGCCAGAAGGAAGAGGATAAGGATACCGGGCGTCCTGCGGGGAGCCGGTCATCATCGGCCAACGGCCGGCGTCGGAGAAAGAGATGGGATGACGGGATCGGACCCGGAGGCCCTATTAGCCAGTCAGCAATCTTCCCCCAGCGCCGAAGCCAAAGCGAACAGGCAATCGCTTCGCCTCATGATGAGATGTCTCCTGAGCCATCTGACACTACGCGGTTGTCACCTTCGGATGCCTTGACTACGCGCCGCTCGGCAAGAAAGAGTGAAAAGGAAAGATCATCTGATGAAACCGCCTCCCCCTATGAACCGAGCCCCACCTCTGGACAGAGGGATCAGGAACTTGACTACTATGACGAAGGCGACCATGTCATTGTTGAGGATCGCGAAGGAAATGTTCTGGCCGTGGAACCCCCTGCTACCGGCGAAGGTGAGAATCCAGTGGAAGCTCTCAAGGAGAAGCTTGAGGCTGAGGCTGGGCCATCGGGCTGGAGCTATGACGCCTTGAAGAAGAAGATTCAGAACTGGCGTGAGGAAGAAATGGCAAAGCGCAAGGAAAAGGAGAAGTCTACTAGGAGAAGTGAACCGGCCAGAGCGTACCAGTTCGGTACAACGGTTAGTACCGCTGATGCATCCCCTATGCGCTTATTCAACTAACATTTTGGTGCAGATTATTGTGGAAAACGAAGATGGCGAGGTTCTCAAGAAGTATGAACTGCCTTCCGGGAAACCAGAAAACGATTTTGTTTCCCAGAGCCTGAAGTACATGGGTATCAAGGCAGGGGACAAGGCACCGGTCGCAGGAGGTGCAGCTGGTGGCGAAGGCTCGGCCAGTAGGCCGTCCAAACCAACGAAACGTCCTACGTGGGCTTCGGCCGTGGTTGGTGGCAGCGATGCATCGAAAAAGAAGAATGCGGTGGAAGAACAAGAAGAGGACGATCGTCATATTCGCTTCACTATTGGTGGTGTTGGCCAACGCATGAACAAGGAGGACTTCATCAGGGAGATGCAGAAGTTGGACAAGAGTACGCGCAAGGAAATTGTGGACCAGTCCAACGCATCGAGCGCTGTCAAGAACCTAGCCAAAGCGGACCTCACGTCTAAGCAGCCACAGCAACCGCAGCAGCAGCAATCGCAGCCGGCGCAGCAGCGCAGAGGATCTCCTGCTGGATCTGTCAAGTCCAGCCATAGCAAGGATAGCTCCACGAGACAAGGGCGTCCTGAGAAGTCGGAGATGATGAGCGGAGGTAGCGATGCTGAACGCAGTGAATCGCCATCGAGGTCAAGGTCGAGGTCGCCTTCGCTCCTCACGGCAGAGGGAGGATCAGCAGCCCCAAGCAGAGACGTCCCAGAAACAGCAGCCGAGCGGAGACGTAGGCTAGCGGTGCTCCAGAGCGTTGGAGATGACGGAGAAGGAGAACACGGCGAGACCCCAGCGGAAAGACGACGCAGAGAGGCTGCTCTTGGCATGTGTTCGGGCGCAGCGGAGGACGAGGATAGCGAGGATGATGATACCCCCAGGATTCCGCCGCCGAGGAGAGGGATCCGGTTCGCGGAGCCGACCAGGCGGGAGACATGAGTTAACTGATTGACTGACTTAGTGAATAATGTTTGATACGAACGAAGATTGGCATGAATGAGGTGCATATACGTGTCTATGGACGATAAAATGGAAGAGTAATGAGATGGAGGGGTGTTGTTTTGTGTTTTTGTATGTTCATTTTTATAGATATTTTGAGCGAGGAGTGTACATGCAGCGCCGGCAATACCAAGATGGCATTAACAGTATTGATTGACTTGATGAATCTCATGCGTGGCTATGTGAAAACTAAACCCGCTATGGGATCCATCTCGTCGACATTGCTTGCATTGCACATGCTATCACTGCAGTGGTGGATGAAGGGGGAGTTGGAGAATCTGGGGAAGTACATGTACCTAACCGCTTAATCCTCGGTCCCGTGACTGCGCCATGCCTGATATGGCCTAGCGTCCGATAAGAAAACTCGTCATGGTCGGTGCTTGCGAACCTCGAGCGATTCGAGGTCCAACTTTTTTGAGACTCCAGCTCACTGTCCACTGTCCAGCAGAGTTGCCCGTCGAAAAGCAGGTTGTTTTGCCCACGCGCTGTGCCTGTATCCACTTATCCGATTTCTCCGATTTCCCAATTGCAACAAACATCCACAAACCCGATAACATTACCTCGATTCCATACCTGTCGGGTCCAAGTCACCATCACCACCACCAACAGTCCTTCTTCTATCCACACATAATTCAAAATGGTCCAGCTTACCGAGGTCGAGGACGAGCACTTCCAGCAGCCGCAGGTCGGCCCTGAGGAGGACGACGAGGATTTCACTGACACTGGTGAGTGAAGCATTCCTCTACTGTCGAGGACAAACAAAGAGAGGAGTCTCGGGCTGGAGGGGTTGTAAGGACTTGTACGACTACGTCACTGTCGCCATCACACACTACTACCGATGGCATTGCGAAGCCGCCCATCCTCTCATACTGCCGCGACGCCAACACCGAAACGACAACGTTCCAGACGCAGTGGCCGGCCAATATCGAATACATACGCCTACACACACAGCCAGCTTACCTTCAACATGCAACGACATACTTCGAGTCCTGCCAGCCCAACAACCCAAGCGCCATACCACCCACCCTCCAACCCAGCTTAAACCCCTCTCGCCCCGAGTCCTCTCGATACATCACACCATCATGATGACCCTGCTCTTCTTCTCTCGAATCCAAACAAACAGTTACCAAGACAGACAAGACCAAACCAACTAACCACCTCCCGCACCTTTCTCTCCCAAAAACAGACTCCGAGATCTCCGTCGACTCCGACTACGAGCCCCAAGAGACCTTCGCCGACCGCCTGTACGCGCTGCGCGACATGGTCAGCCCCACCACGCGCGGCTGGTTCTACCACAAGTACTACACCACCACCAACTTTGTCAAGTCGACGCTGTCCTTCGCCGGCCGCGCCGCCTGGGCCGTTTCCGTTTCGGGACTGCTGATCGGCGTCCCCTTCGCCATCGCCTTCGCCGAGGACCAGAACTATGCCGCCATGGAGCAGGAGGCGCGCATGCGCGAGCTTGGTACTGATGTCCTTACTGCAGGTGGTGAGGGACAGGCGGGTACCGCTGAGAAGACGTTGGCTGCTATTGGTGGCGATGGGGCTAGGCCTGCGCTCTAAGGAGGGAGGCAGCGAGTCTTATTGTGGAAATGAAAAAGAAGATGAGCGAGGGATGGATGGTTGTTGTGAGCCGGAAGATGTGGAGGGGAGAGAGGGATGGCTGGTCAAAGGGCGGCTGGTTGGAAACCAGCGTTTTCAAGATGGGGACCGTTTGGGGAAAAGAGCTCCGAGTTCTTTCTGGCGGAGGGCCTTGATCGGATACACCAAATCAACAACCGGTTTTACAACTTGACGCAGTCTGATCAGACAAGACCGGCCAACGAAACGACGCCTACGGAATCCCGTTCCTGGGCGAAGAATAGAAGAAGGACAGCATTGTTGACCAGCTTACGATGATCGTCTCGCCATCCCTCACATTTGGCATTCCCCATCTCTCGAAATTCCACTCACTTCTCCCCGCTCAAACACATCATCACACACTGTATACTTATCTGTTGGGTATTTTTGGGTTGTCCGCCACTTTGCATCGTCGTTGTAATGGTATTCTTTAGAAGCGTGCCGCGGGAATGAAGGGAGTCAAAAAGGAAACGGGGAGAGAGATAGAGCATTTATGATTCCCCAACGGCATGTTTATGATGAACAGCACCCATATCCGCTTATTGTACAAAAATTAAGGAGAAAAATGATGATGATGAAGAATGCCTCTACTCGTATCGTCTGTCTCCAGTACTGAGTGTCTCATTTCTGGTGCGCCATTGTATATATAGCCTAGGCTCCGCGTACGGTTACGCAGAAAAAGCCGGTAGGACTCCCGAGCGAGTGTAAAAAGTAACAGAACAATTAGAGCCAATACTTCACAAGGTCCTCATAGCAGACATGACTGACACTGCATTCACTCACTGTGTTTTAAAACTGAATATGTAGTCAACATCCTGTCACGAGGACCTATACAGGAGCCGGACTGGTTTTAGCCGTAGACAAAATTCGACAATGATTACAGATTTTTTTTTTTACTGTAACACGTTCACAACCTGTTGTCAACTGGGAAGCAACATGATTTCAACCGTAAGCTAGCTACCAAATCGTCACTGAACAAATAGGGAAGTAATTGCCAACCGAAACGTAACATGTCCCTAAAAAGACGTTTTTGACAGCCCCAGATGTTATCTATCAATTGTTGTTACTGTCATGGTGGTCATTCGGACTATCCCGCCAACTGAGCCATGTCCTCGTGCAAAAGGATACAAGCGAACGAGGTTGTCAAACCTTGCCAAGTGGATGGTTTATATATCGTTGTCAACCGGCCGTGGCCGTGAGTGACAGTGACGAGACAGTAAGCTCGAAATATCCAAACGACACTTCATCTCTCCCACTGCGTTACATGACCTATCTGCTACTTATCAAAACTTCTCCTATACATGTGCAAGCTGACCTCGTCCCAGACAAATTCGCAGTTGGTCGTTTATCACCCCCCACACACACCAAATATTAAGGGCAACTCAATGCTGATAAGACTGGTACCCACACTCTATAGCCATGTCACAGGTTGCCAGTCCTATGATGAAAGTACTGATCACACAAAGGTCAAGTGATAAAACAATTTTATGTATTAGACTTATATGAGAGAAAAACCGGGGTGGGGAATCTTGACTATGTATACAGACAGACAGATAGATATATTGGTAGATGGAATTAAAGATCCACAAGAAAAAAGATACAGGCAAGGAAAGAAGGGTACATGTAAAAAGCGAATGTGATATAGTAGTTTGAGTTCTTTTTGTTTGGGTGATGTTATGTGCAAATGTGATGGGACAGTGACCGGCGAGGCTGGTTTGGGTTGTTAATGGATTTCCTGAACCCATCTTTCTCTACCTACCATCATACGTCTATCCAGTTGTCCAACAACGTATAGAGGGGTGTCTGTGTGTTTGTGTGCGAAGAAGTTAAAAGGAACAAAGGGGGTTAGTCGTCGGACTAAGTAGAGGGGTAGTTAAAGTTTCAACGCTTTTTTTCGGTTTCTCGCTCTTTCTATTTTTATTGGTTTTGGTGGTCGACAAAACAGTCTCATTGTCCAAAGCTGATATGACTCCTGTGAGCATCTTGGAGTGCTRTGTTTCATTTCTCGTCAGTTATTTCCTCACACATACACCCAACAGCTTCATAAGAGGAGAAAGACTTACCCTTCAAAACAGTGAGCTGACCCGTCCTATCTCCACAAGCAATCTGCAACCCGCTGCCCTCCTTGAAGTCAAGAACCACGCTGTTAGGAAGCTCTTGCATCTCCATCTCCGGCTCATAGGGCATCTTGAACTCGCTCATGTGGAATCGCTTGACAGCCTGGGCCTGGAGCGAGGCCGAGACGTTCTGCGCAGGGCTCAGGATCAAAAAGCCGTGGCTGTCGAGGCACACGGTCCGACGCTTCCAGAGCAGAGTGTCGGGGAACTGGACATTAACGTCGCCCATGAACGAAACGATGGTCGGCGGCTGAGGCTGCGAAGCTGGCTGAGGTGGTTGCTGCACCTGCGGTTGAGGTGCTGGCGGTTGAGCCTGGCGGGAAGGCTGGGGAGGCGTTCTGTGCTGCTGGGGGATAACCGTCCGTACTTCAGGCGGAGACATCGGGTTCTTCCTCGCGGGCTGAACTTCGGCGACATCCTCCTCGACAAGTGTGGGTGAGATGTTCGGTGCGCCGTTCTTGCGGTTAGGGACGATGTTAGACAGGCGGCGCATAAAGCGCGACGCACGACTTCCATCCTTCTTGCCGCTGGACGGGCTGAGAGTAGAATCGGCGTTCGAGTGGCTAGATCCAAGCCGCCTCTCATCTTCCCCGTGATAAGGGGAACCGTGCTCGATTGACGACGCTTTGCTTCCAACACTATCGCGGCGAGATGACTTGAATGACAAGGCGGGTTGGACCATCGACTGGCGGGACGGCGATCGGGGCGAAGCAAGACCGGCAGATAACTCATCCGATGATGGGCCCTTGCCAAGCCGATCCTTCATGAACTCCTTAACGACCGCCATAGAAGAGCGTTTCGTGGAGCTGGCATCGTCCTCCGCCGTTACACTCTCTGGCCCTCCCTTCCTCGAGAAAGTACGCTGTTCCTCGGACTGCGACTGGTACTCTGGCGCGGTTTGCGACGGGGCGGAACGATCACCGGACTGCATATCTAACGGGGACTGCTTCAGTTCTAAGCGCACAAAATCCGCTGGGTCAGCCTTCTTCGAGTCTGGGGCTTTTGGGTAAGGCTGTTTGTATGGATCTGTTCGGACTATGCGGGCGGTCACTTGAACCGGATCAGGCCTGCCCCTTGGTACGGCTCCCCCCTCAAACATGGAAAGTCGATTTTGTACGGATCCGGACCTACCAATCTGCGACTGCGGATTTGCTGACGTCCTGGCTCCCGTGATGGATGATGATCTATCGGCGACGGATGGTGATCTCGACGGTGTCTCGCGCACACTGGGTTTCCGAACTGCGAAGAAAGTAGTAGCAGGTCGCTCTTTCGGAGCGGGGTCCGGCGGCCCAGCAGGGGAACCGGACAGAGTCTGGAGTGCCTTGATTCGCTGCGAAATGCTCGAGCCAATCTTGCCGCTTACTGGCCTTATGTCTTGTTGTCCCGTTTTCTGGAGGAACGCAGCACTGGTCGAGAGAGATCTGGATGTGCTAGCTTGGACATTCGCAGGCGAAAGCAACGTGTTCCTAACCGGACTGGATACAGTCCTCGAGAATCGCGGTGCGGATGAACCAGTCTCGATCATCGAATTTCTCTTGTATGACACGTCACCGGGGGATAACGAGCCAGGTGACTTTGACACGGTGATCGGGTTGGCTTCTTGTACGGTTGCCGACTGCAACTCATCCATAAACCTGTCGTCATCCGAAAGGCTGACCATCGATAACCGCTTGTCCTTGTCCACTCCATCGTAACCTGGTCGAAGAGGCTCAAATGCAGACTTTGGCCTTGCTCGAGGAGTCTCGACAGCCAACGATTCCCGCCTCTCTGGAGCCTCAGATTGCCCTTCCTGGGAAGACACGCTCACCTCGGGCACGTCACCCTGGCCTGGCGTGATAATTTCTGGAACTTCCTGGTTAGGCTCATCGGCCGAATGCTTGCTGTCCCGTGACGAAAACTTGGAAATCGGTATTGGAAGTTCAGACGATGGTGATCCGTGGTCTTCGGCATTTGTGGCTGCAGCAGAGTCGTCGACTTCCGGGGTGGTTCCTGCTTTCGCGTCTGGGGAAATTGCTGCTTGGTTGTCTGCATCTCCCTCTGCATTTCGTGATGCATCGTTTGCTCCCGAGGACTTGGATATCGGTAAGGCCGGTGCCAAAGCTGCACCTCCTTCCTCCCCTACCGCAGCACTCTCAACCACAGTTTCAGGCGCTCCGGTCATTTCTTCTTGGCTGTTGTCGGCTTGTGAGTCTGCCTTAGTTTCCGCCGCTAGCTCCTCCTCCTTTTCGACCTCAATTGACTGCGCGGGAGGCGCATCAGTCCGATCTTCAGTAGGTGCAGCTGCACTCATAGTTGCAGGCTGTTCGGGCAATGTTGGCGTGCCTTCGAGGCTCTGTTCCTTGTCGGCGAAAACGGTTTCATCTGTAGATTCCGAAAGAGAAGAAGCTTGTGTAGATTCGCCCAGATCTGATGAGGTCGCAACAGTTGCTATGGGTGAGGTTGGGTGAGAATCCGTGCGCGTATCAGCTGGCGAATGATCTCCGCCAGCGGCCTCCCTGTCCACTTCCGAGTCGCCCTGGGAAGTGGTTATTAAGGGGTTGTGCAACGATTGGGCTTCACCATCCACGGGCCCCTGATTAGCGCTCTCGAGGGCCGCCAGTGGTGTTGTGACGTCTGAGGGTGGTTCTGAGAGCTGGAGTGAGCTTGGCGCAGAAGGCTCTTCGCCAGCACCTTCAGTAGGATTTGTTGGCGTAGAATTCGAACTCATCATCTTCTTTTTCTCCCTCAGTTTCATCGCCTTCAGTAGCCGTGCCTTCTCAGGTGTTATGGCGGTCTGCTTGGTTGGCGGCGGCGGGGCCAATGTGGGGATATCTAGCTTAGTAGGGGATGCCGGGGCCACCTCACCGTCCACTCCACCACTAGAAATAGGCCGAGCGGATTCAGTTTCAGTGGCCTTGGCAGCAGCCAGGTCCGCTGTCGAATCGGCCGCCAGGGATCTGTTTTCTGCGTCTTCCTTGATTGTCGACGACTCTAGCCCGTCTTCATCCTGCTCTTCAGCTCGGCTCTTTTTGTTCAAGGCTTTGTGAACCTTCAGGCCTACGGGGATCGTCGAGACCGGCCTGTTCTCCCCAGTTCCAGAAGTTCCTGTTCGCGGTCGCCCGACACTATCCACTGACGGCCTGGGTCCAAGCTTTACGCGCGGCTTGTAAGAACCGTAGCCGTAATAATCAGTTTGGCGAGAGCGAGATGACTGCGAGGACATGCGCCTCGCCGAGTCATCGATCGTACTTGTGGGCGACGAGGGTCGCAAAACTCCGGCAAGAGAACGGGCATCGGCGTCATGTGTGGCGTCTGGGTTGCTGGCGAGGTCCGAGTCCTTCGAAACACCACTCAAGGGATCTTCCCGGTTCCGTCCTTCCTCGTCCGCTACTGATTCCACCTCTTTCTCTCTTCGTTCTTGTTCTTCCTCCTCGGCAGCCTCTTCCAACAGTCTTTCGCGAAGGGAGTCTGTGATGGACGAGGTGGAAGCAGTCGACGTATGCAGCGAGGAGGCGGCTGAGAGCTTGGTGTCCTTTAGCTCTGAGGCGGAGGCGATCGAGAACTCGGTATCGTAGGGTGAAAGGAATTCGCAAATGGCGTTGAAGTGAACGGTTACTCGAGCTAAAACACGATTGACAAGCTAGGTAAGTCTTTCCTCCCTTCAGGCAATATCATAACATGGTTATCCCAGGAGCAGATGAAAGAGAAATACGAACCTTGAACCAGCCTCGAGCAACCCTCAGGCAGGTATTTGAGGATGACATTGCGGCGCCTATATCGCATATAGCCATACAATGGCGACTTATCCTCATACCCGGCAATCGCATTTCGTACCTCGACGATACCGCCGGTGCCCTGTCCTAGCAACTCGAGCTCATCACGACTGGCATATTTTAGGAGGAACCTGGGCGCGGTAGAAACCGTATTAGCGAACCGACGACGCTAGTTTGCGGCGCAGGGCAATAAAGAAAAAAGCGATAGAAGAGCAAGGCTTGATGGACGGCGCGGTCTTGGGATGTGAAGGAAGCCCGGCGCTTTGCGACAAAAAAGCAGGATGAAAGAACGAGGGAGGACAACTGCTGGACTTACCATCCTCCAGGTTCGGCAAGCGCAGCCTCGTGGGCTTCCTTGACTGCGGGATTGTCCAACCCATTCAACGACATGTCTGGTTATTTCCTGGCTTGGCTTTGTCGCGCAGTGACCTTGTTGGCCAACGTTTCTCGTCACAACTGCAGGTCGGGAAACGGTTGGTTGGTTTCTCGAGATCAAACGAAGCCGGCACTAGATATTGTCGACCGATGTGGGTATGCGAAGGGGGCGCACAAGCTCTGTGGTGTGTACTCTAGTATGCTTTGTGCACCTGAATGCTGCTGCGAGACGGAAGAGCGGCGGGCGGCAGCGATGAAGCAGCAGTTTTAGATCTCCTAGATCACCTCAGGGGTGCTTGGACTGATCTACCTCTACAGACCTGACGCGCAGTAGGCAGGTACGGTACAACAGACGTATCCGGGCGCCGGGCTCGGGTGCGTGAGTACGCGACGTGTAGGCAAAGGTCGGTTAATGTGGGTGCGGATGGATCGTGTAGGTTTCGTCCGGGTCTCCTTGGTTGAACCGAGCTTCCATTCATGAAGCACCTTTCTCCCACTCAAAAACTTGTTGTAGGGTCCTCTGTGGCTCGGACGGTCGAGAAACGCGGGGAGCTGCCCTGTCTTTGGTGCTCAGGGCAGACGAACATGAAACCGGGGGTGGTCGCGCGAGCGTTGCAGCCGATGTCAGGCTCGGGCGGTGGTCAGTGAGCTTGTGAGGCGCCAGACAGAAAGTAATTCGTGGGTAGGTAGTATTCGCAAGGTTCGTTTCGGTTTGTTCCTAGAGCAACGCGAGCTTTGGTTGTCTACTGGGTTCGAAGGTAAGTATCGAAAGCTCGAAAGTAGGCCAGCCCAAGAAGAATCGATCGCAAGTCGGATCCGACCGAGGTGGAGCTTGAAGACTCTCTGGGTAAATGCAATGACGTTGAAACAACCTTTTTCCCTGTAGGTCGCCCAAGAAAGTCTAAAAATAATGATGCCGGTAATGAGGGTGAAGAAGTGAAGGTAGAGATTGCAAATTAGCCTGTCTGTGGATAGAGTTGGGCACCCAGACAGACGAGCCAAAGAGCCAGAGTGGAAGGGCCAAACAGAAACTAAAGCTTGCGCAGATTTGAGGTTTGTCCTTCAGCTTGTGCGCGACAACTGGAGAGTTTTCGGAGCAACCGCAAAGACCCAACCAACACAGGGCAGAGCAACTTGAATGAACTGAACGAATGAGAAAAGTAATTGCGGTGGGGGTAGGATATACCCAATAGCCGAGCGATAACTGAAAAGAATGGATAGTAAATGACGGGATGCGATGCGACTGAAGAGAATGAATGACTGTGGGCAAGGTATCGGATGCGCTTCTGCTTGGTTTGTAAATTGTAAAGGGAGCGCCTGGGCTGGGGGGAATGTGATCGTGAACTGGAACTTCCCTTGGGCACGCACAACGGACGGGTACCTGGCGACTACCGGCGACTAGCGTCCAGCGCCCGGGGAAGCCATGCCATGCGCTTCCGAAACATGGGATCCAATTCCACCACTGCAGGGTAGGGTCGCCAGGGTAGGTACCTCTACGCTCGTCTTATATTAAAACACAGTGCGCCTGCCGCGCTTTGTCACCCACCCGGCCATTTCCCACGCGCTTGTGGAGGGGCATCCATCTTGAGGCTCTCTGGCTTCTCTGACTTGTTCTCTTGAGAACAGAGGGCTCCTCTTTGAAAGTGTGCCGAACATGATGCGGCGCCTGTGTGTGCCTGACAGAGCTCTTCATCCAATCATACATTCGGTTTCCCTCTCCAACCATCATGAACCGAGCATGACTTATCGCTTGCTGTGCTGCGTGAGTGCTGCCTGACCCCTTGCTCTAGAGGCATGACATAACACTCACACTGTATCTCAATTGTTCTAGCCCCCTTTTGGGACAACAGCCCCGCCCCCTCGTCCCGTCCGGCCGCCCTACAACTGCATGAGGAAAAGAAGGCCTGAAGAAGAACAAAAGAAGAAGGAAGGCAGAAAATGAGGGCCGGCCTCCATGCCCGGCGACCTAACTGCACGCAAGTCTGCCTGCCAGTGGAGTTCTGTCTTCTGTGCTTCCTGCATATGGAACCCCTGAACCGGCCCGGAACGACAATATTGTAACACTTGAATAATTTTTGTCACCCCCCAACTGCCCTAGAGCCCATGGCAAATGGCAAGAGATCTGAATGGGAATCTTATCACATCTCTAGGGAAATGAGTCTTTGCTTGTTGCATTTTCTTCTTTCTGAACAAACAGTCACTCTCTCATGAATCGGATATCACCTAGCGTACTCCTACACTCCTACTAACCCATATCATCGTCTACCTCCGCGTTGATCGACGACGGGCAATCATATTATTTCTTTCTCGGCCGAGGCCACTTCTCTGATTTTGTACCTTACTTCCCAGGTAGATGAAATCGACGGAGGATGAAAAGGTGACAATGTCTTTGACAGATAACGATTTTGTGACATGGGTGTCAGCGCCCCTCTCGTATGCATGCAGCCACTTCTCCCGTATCTGCTTTCTGCATTGATCGTTAACCATCCAGAGCTTGTATATTTTGCAGAAAAAGTCTAAGTACGGAAACGATGAGATGCCCAAGTAAAAGGCCCAGGTTTTTGAAGTGTCCCCGGTCGTAACCATCTACGATTCTTGGGGATGATGTACACAAGCACTTGCAAGATTGGCTACTGGTAAGAACAAGAATATAGCAAATGCACAGATAGCATTCGGTAGTGACGCCATAGTAGAGATGAGAAAGGTATTCTCTTAGCATAGCACAAACAACTCAAAAATGACTGGCTTGATAAAGACAACCCCGATACTCCTGCTTCCACTCCCACATAGGTTCCCCATCTTATGCGTCGCCGTGTCCTCGGATGTCAAAAATACAGCATGAAGGCCAGGTCTTTACTCCATTTCCTCCCCAAAGTCTGTTGCTGCCCGTCGCCTCCAAGGTATCCCAAGACAAGGAATTCGGATCAGACGTAATATAGGCACCGATACCCTAGCTTACGGCCAGAGCCTGCAGCTAGTAGTCTCGGAGGACCCTACGCGTCCGACTGCTTCTTCGTTTCAGGCACCGAATCCAACTCCATTGCCGTCACGGACCCGTCCGGAGTCGCCCCAGGAGAGTCGCTGAGGACGACTGGCTCTTCTTCCACAGAGCCCTCGATCGTAGTAGGTACGAAGGGCTTCTTCTCGCCGTCCTCGATGGGTGTGGGGTCATGACCGCGACCAAAGTTACTCGCAGATATCCCAACCGCCGGTGTGCTACCCTCCGCAATTTTCTGCTTGGTTGCCGTGACAATCTTCTCCGTCTCGGTAACCGTGCCCGCAGCCGTAGTCGCATCGCCCTCGACGCCAATGGCACTGTCTTTGTTGTTCTGGTTCTCAAGCAGGGCTTGTTTGTCGAATCGGACAATCATGCATGAGAGGTTGTCGGTGCTGAAGCGAGACAGAGCATGATCGACCAGTTTTTTGGCCGCAATCACCGGTTCCTGGATGTCGCGCACAAGGTCGACCGCTTCCTGATCCGAGCAAACATCCCAAAGCTGTAAAAAGTTGTCAGTCTGTGTATCTTCAGGCACAGTGGGGAAAGTGGGCTGCAGGGCCGTTGTATTACTTACACCATCGCAAGCAATAATCATAAACTCGTCCCATTCCGGTTGGATAACCGTCTCCGTGGTATAAGGATGACCAGTGACGAGGTCTTTGATATAAGTATCACCAAGAGCTCTGGTGACAGCAAGGACTCCGTTTACGCGGTTGTTCAGGATCAGACCTCCAGCGTTTGCTATACGCTTGCCCTCATTCTCATCGCTGCCTTTGTGGTCATATGACAGGCGCAACGCCTTGCCAGAGCGACAGAGGACGATGCGAGCATCTCCCACATTGGCTGTATAGAGCACCCGCTGTCTTGTGGCAGAATTCTTCAACTTGGCGTGTGTAGCTTCCGGGATTGAAGAATTAGGGCTTTTCTCGGACTGCCCGTCCTCCACCTTAAGAGCATCCTCAGTGGCCTTGACAACCGCGGGGGCGATAGCCTGAGAGCCGGTCGCCGACTGGTTACTCGGAACTCGGTCTTCCCAGCGCAGCACCGCGACGGCAGCCGTGCAACCACTATTCTTAAGCGGAAGCGCTTCTAGCTCGGCGTCCACAGTGGTGAAAGTTTGATCAAGGAGTTCCGGTATAGGAGCATTCGGGTTCTTCTTGATGATATCTTCAAGGATAATGTGGAGCTTCTTGCCACACCAGTCAGCAGCAAAGGTGCCAGCATGGCCATCGAAAATAGCAAAGTAGCCATTGTCCGTCTCGATCATGTCTGCATTCTGGCTGGCGGGACTACTACTGCGCTTCTCATGTGATTCGTCCGCCGATTTTGATTGCTTCTGGGCCAAGCCCTCGGCGCCCAAGACAGGGGCGGGAGTATGAAGGAAGTTGTAGAGGAAAGCATGTGTGTCTTCCATGGTACGTCTGCACTTCTTGTTGCGGTCCTCCCAGACACCAACCTTGAACGTGGAGCGCGGCCCGGGGAGCGATTCACCAGCGGCATTGTTGTGCTGGCCTTGAGGAACAGCAAGGGCCTGATCTTGCTTGCCGAGCTTTTGCAAGGAAGTCTGATTAGAGTTCTTGGAGTCAGTACTCATATCACCGCTGTTACGATTCGCAACTTGAGTAAACAGAGTATTTTTGGCTTGGGCAATCAGGCTGCTGGCTCTACCGCTCACCCCACTGCTCCGCTTCTTCTTGCTATCGGACGAGCTACCAGCCCTCGGTGGACTCCCGTTGCCGGTTTGAGTGTCGCCGGCGGCGGACTGATCGGTGGACTTGACGGATTTCGGAGACGCGCCTCCGTTGCCCGGCGCCTCCTTCTCGGGGGAGGGCGACTTGCTGCTCGACCTGTCCTTTCCACTGCTGCCCGAATCTGATGCGGACCCGCTCACGGACTTGGAGGCGGCGGAGCTGGAACCGCCGCCGAACATCCTATTCAGCAGGCCTCCTTGAGAGGAGAGACTGCGACGCTTGTTGCCTGCCAGGTTGGTTGCGGGGGGTGGGTGAGGGCGCGAGACGTTGCGAGGAGATGCCGTACTGAAAGGCCGGTCTGCTGAGAACTGCGGTCGCGAATAGGGACAGCGTCTGTATTACTCTTGAAGTCTTGTTGGGGATTTATGCGCGCTCGTTGCGCTGTGCGATTAGGAAGTGAGGGCGTCGATGTGGTTGACAAAGGACCAAGGGAGAAGCTGAAAGTTGTTGCAGGAAGGCTGGAGTAGGGTTGATAGGTATTCGTTGAATGGAGCTGATGCAATGGCGGGAGATCGCGAAAGGTTGAAAGGCAGAAGGGAGGGGTCTGGTGACAGGCTGTGGTGCACCGCGCTGAGATGATGTAATAATGCCAGTCGAAGGACCACTGTTCAGGGCGCTGCACAACAGTGACGGGAGCAGGAAGGTCTAAGGCGCACAGGGGCACCTTGGAGGTTATTCGGGGTGGAGAGCTTGAGGTACAAGGAAGGAGCAAGCACTGAATCCAGTTGTCCAGGGAGCCAGGCAGAGATGTGGATGACGAACACGGCAACAACGACAATCAACGGACCAAAGCTGCAAGTGCTCTGCGCTGCGTTTCGGGAGAGCAACCGCAGGAAACAAAGTGAGGCTTAAGTTGACTGCAGTGACACCGGAATCGAGGTTTGTCCTCTGCAGCCTGAAAAGTGCGGATGAAGAGGCTCGACTGCAATGTCGTTCTGACGGGATGAAATGAGGTGGAAGTGCCCGTGTGTGTCGAGGCCCAAGCTCAAGATGCGGTGTTGGACCTCGCGCCTGCTGATCTGTCCGGACACTCCATGCCGACCGCCGTACAAGCTCGTGCGCATCCACTTCAGGGTGCCCGCCTGACACATGAAGTGGGGATGCTTCAGGTCCATCAGGTTCCAGTTCCGCCTTCCATCAGAGGGCACGACCTGAAGGGACCCTGAGGGCCTTCTGAAATCGGGGACCTTACAGCCACCAGTAGGGAAGCCTGATGTGTGACTGTGCAGCCCAAAAAGTGGGGTACTATACAGCTTAATTCCACTTGCCATGCGCGGATGTTTCGCAGAGCTTCACCTACAAAGACCGAGGTGTAGAATATCTGTACTACTACCTTACCATGCGCCCAGTCCATCTGGGTATTATAGAGAAAGGAGTAACTCATAGTGTAAAGACACCCGCGGGATATTCGGGAACTGCGCATCTTCTTTGTGTGTTTACAAAGCGTTATAGCACATACAAGTACTGCGGGCGTTGGCGCCAGAAGGCACCGACACTCACGATGTTCCAGACAGCTACTTCTAGGCGCGGGGTGCTGCAGGTGCGGTGCCCTGACTACTACATTTATCAGGGGCGACCGTCTCATCTCTACGCTCACTGCAACCACGAGGAAACGGGATTGTCATCGACACTTCACTTCGCATCCTGTATTGTCAAGATGTTCTTGATCGATAGTCACTCCCAACATCGTCAGCAATAGGTCCACATCCTGCTGACTTGAAAATATTATCTTCGACTTCACCGAGGTTAGTTTCGTCAACACTTACAAGTATAAATCCTCCCCTGGAGGCTCACCATCTTCTGCTCGTACGATGATAACAGCTTTTTGGACGGCAGGACGGCTAGACCGTTGGACGCTATTCAACATAACAAAGCGGGATTGGGGATGTTAGTCGCGCGATCTGCACCGTGCATGAAACTCTGTCCAGCGAGCCAACCAACAAAAGAAGTAATATGTTCTCATGAGAATACCAGCTCACCACCTACCTAACCATTAACAGTCCAACCAACCCAGCTTACGCCTAAAACGCCCGCAGTCATGCTGCATTCATGTGTGCTCATAGATGCCACCTCTTTGCAAGTAGGCATATGACCCATATCGCCCTTTCAGAGTCTCGGGTGCCCCAAGGAGCCGGCAAGCTTGAAGAGCCATTCCCATCCCAGAGAGAGGGACATATAAACCTGAGCACCTGTGTCCAAGTCCAACTGTTTGTACAGCTTCCAGTCTCTGGTTCCCAAGTTCATCGCAGGTCGTTCATCGTCTCAGACTGTCCAACCTTGCCTGCAAGTCATCGTCGCCTGGGTCGGCTCCACCACCACCACCAACTGCTTGGGCGACTTTGTTCTCCGGAACAGCCGCAACCTGTAGTCCTGATGGTGTCTCGCCCATCTGGTAAAGAGCATGTTAGCAACGTGACCTTGATGCGAATACAACCGAACAGCCTTACCGCTTGACTGAGATCTACGCCGATCTCCTCCAGCACTTGCTCTACGACCTCGTCACCCTCTTCTTCAAGACCCATATCCATTGCATCGTCGATAGCATCATCCATCATCTCCTGCCGCTGTTCCATAATATCGTTTTCGCGCTCAAACTCCATGGCTATACGCTGCAACGAGGGTAGGTTCATTGTGCGGTTCATGCTTCCGAGGGCCATCGTCGCACCCTTCATGGCTTGCATCATCTGCTCGTTCGTGCGGTATGTCTAAGAGATAGTCATCGTCAGTTGACCAGTCTTGCGTATATCGGCGTGGATGTGGCACTCACTTGTAAGCGGAGCGAGATCTTTTGGAGTTGACTCCTCATGCTGTAAAACTTCTCGATATATCGTCGTGTCCGCACCAAGTCCTTGGCTTGGATCTTGCAGGCGCCCATCTGGCCCTTCTGAGCGCTCTGGCGAATCTGGGAGACGAGTGTCTTTTCTTGCTTCTCGAGCTTAACGCGCTGTTGATCGAGTTCTCGGATAGCCTTGTCGAGGAGTCGCTGGTTTTTGCGAAGACGCTCGGCGGGCGTCATACGCTTGCCGAAAGCCCATTCGAGGACCTGGTCGTAGAGATATGGTGTTAGCTGTGCGCGGACTGGATGCGCATCGACCGACGACGGAAACTCACGTTCATGTTGCTGGCGGCGGTGGTAATTGACAGCTAAGACCTGTGAAAAGAAGCGCTGGATGGCCGAATCTGGTGCCTCATCAACACCCTACGTCGAGATAGAAAATGTTCGATGATCGGGAAGAAGTTGGCCGTCCGCAAGTCGGCCTCGGAAGGTGCTGGGACTGAGAACAGTTGGTTTGGCAGTTGCGCAGTTGTTACTGTACCCTGCTGAATGATGCCAAGACCCAGACGCCAAGGTGCTCAATGCTGGAGCCTTGGTGGAGTCCGTGATGATAAAGAGCCACAACCAGCCACAGAAAATGTGACCTCATCGCCGTTGATTAGCAGAGTCAAGCCACAGATTCCAGATAGGGTCAAGGATCCCTCGGTCACGTTGTTCCCTAACAGTACTAGCGGCCAATCACCAAATATGAAGACTGCCGAACAGAATTCCGTAGCGTTCAATGCTCCGCTGCAATTCGACTTATCAATGCGGCCACTCCAAATCTAATGTCCCGCATGCCCGCATGGGCCCCCGGCCCGGGGGGGTTCAGGTTTGTGAGTGTAAGGTGGAGGAGAGCGACATGAACTCCTCCAATTTTTTGGATTTCTCATCCGTGACGCCCTAACCTGACACTAAACAGCCCACCACAGCCCACCACCCACCACCACCTCACCATCATCACCTACGAATCCGCTCAACCTCCGATCTCCCGCCCTCGATGCCCTTCTGATAAACGCCTCCTGCACGCATCCGCTCGGTCCTCCCTCGACACTGCGACAATCCATCCACGACCATGAGCCAGGACTATTTCCCGTCCAAGGGCAAGGCGCCCCAGCAACACGACGAGCATGGCGAACCGCGCGAATTCGATGACGGCGCCGGACAACACCCGCAGGTCCCGGGAGCCCCGACCACGCCCGCATACATGACCGTCGGCACCGGCTCGACTTCCCAACATGCTGCCCGCCTTCAGGCCATGCTCGACAACGACTCCGGCTACGGCGGCAGCATTGCCGGTGACTCAAGAGCCCCTTCCCACTGGGACTCAGCTGTGCACCACGATAGTCCGCTACCAACTCCGACCACCGCCACTCACGATGACGATGCCAACCGCCGTTCTCAGGCCGGCGCCGTACACCAGCTATGGTACAACCAGCACCGCGTCACACTAGGCCGCTCCATCAACACCGTCGTCGAGCTCCTCAAGAAGTTGCAGGAGATGAACGTGACATGGCCTGCGCATTATCCTTCCGTCCAGCGGGCTGCTCTCGACGAGCCCAACCACTATGGCCCACCGGGTCTGCATCGCTCTTCGACCATGGGCGCAGACGCCGCGTTCCCTCCGCCGCCATCCCCTCACTCGCTACGAAGATCCATGACAACTCTGGACGACCACGTCGAGCCCGAATCCAGCCGGGCTGCTGAGAGGAGGAACACCGGTTCGGAACCTCGACTAGTTTCCCCACAGATTGCTCAAGAATTCTCTGTCCTCAAGTTGGATCTTAATTTGGGTTCTCTACACCAGGCCGACCTCGTACATTCGCTGCAGAAGGAGTCAGTTGCTTCTTTGCTCGATGGTAAAATTCGCTCCAGCATCAAACATCTTTACTCGCTGCGCGAGAGAATCGAGGATACGTCGAGCAAGGTTTTGGTCACTGGTGATCTGAACGCGGGAAAGTCTACTTTCTGCAATGCCTTGCTCCGGCGGAAGGTCCTGCCTGAAGACCAACAACCCTGCACGAGTATCTTCTGCGAGGTCCTGGACGCGAGGGAAAATGGCGGAATTGAAGAGGTCCATGCAGTTCACAGGGATGCAATCTACGATCGTCATGACGAGGCCACCTACGACGTCTATTCCCTGAAGGAGCTGGAGAGAATTGTCACCGATAACGAGACCTACCAACAATGCAAAATCTACATCCGGGATGCGCGAACTATTGACGAGTCTCTCCTGAACAACGGCGTTGTCGACATTGCGCTCATTGACGCCCCCGGTTTGAACATGGACACCACCAAGACCACGGCCATTTTTGCGCGACAGGAGGAGATCGACGTTGTCGTTTTCGTTGTTTCCGCTACTAACCACTTTACGCAAACGGCCACCGAGTTCATTAGGGCTGCTGCTGCTGAAAAGGCCTACCTCTTTATCGTCGTCAACGGCTTCGACACCATTAGAGATAAGGAGCGTTGCCAGAAGCTCATCCTTAACCAAGTTAGGGGTCTGAGCCCTGCGACCCATAAGGAGGCGGAGGAGCTGGTACACTTCGTCTCCAGTACTGCGATTCCCATGGCCCCATCGCCTCCTGGTGGTTCTTACGGAGGTGGATCGGGCAGCGCAAGCGGTGGTGGTGGGGGGGATGATGGCGACGACGATGATCCCAAGGGCAAGGGCAAGAAGAAGGAGATGGCCCGGGACTTTTCGAACCTTGAACAGTCTTTGCGCAGATTCGTCTTGGAGAAGCGGGCTCGCTCAAAGTTGGCACCGGCCAAGACCTATCTTACCAACATTCTGAACGACGTCCACGTACTTGCTACTGTCAACCAGGAAGTTGCCCAGTCAGAGTTCGACCGGATGAATCAGGAACTGCAGAAGCTTGAGCCAGAACTTGAGCGGAGCAAGCAGGCCAAGCAGGAGATCAATGAGAAGGTTGACCAGACGATCGAGGAGACCTGCCAGGAGATTTACGAATATTCGCGTAACACGATCAGCAGCTCGATCGAACACGCCGGTGATGGCAACTTCGGAATCCCCTATCCTGGTCTCTTCAGTGCGTTTGAGTATGCCGAGGAGCTCAAGGAGGCTATGCTTTCGCAGATTGCCGCCTCGGTCACTCAGTGTGAGGAACACGCAAGAGCCAGGACCGTTGACGGTGTCAACATGATCAAGCAGCTCGGAATCATGCACCTAGGTAACGAGTACACCGATCTGGCCTTCCGCCCGGATGTCATGTTCCGCCGCAAGAAGGATGCTCTTGCGCGCCAAGTTGACATTCCCACCGAGCTGTGGGACTTCGTCGACTGGAGTACAGTGCTTCAAAAGGAGGAGAAGGCCGGCATGGCACTCACCGTTGCTGGTGTCGTTGGCACCAGCGTGCTGAGCGGTTACAGTCAGATGAACCTTGCTCTTCGCGCAGCCCAGATCCTGGGTACCGACAACGTGCGCCGCCTCATTATTCCTGGCTTGATTGCGGCCGGTAAGTCTAGATACTCTTGACCAGTTTTCTTGGGAACATGCGCTAACTTGACTCGCCTACAGCCGTGGCAGCGACATACTACGTCCTGAACCAGATTCCTCACTCTCTTCCGCACCGTCTGAAGGAGAAGATCTCCACTCAGCTCGCCGCCATCGACTATGTCCACTCGAACAGCACCCGTATCTCCGGTTCGGTGCGGAAGGTCCTCCGTTTCCCGGCCGACTCCCTCCGCGTTGGCCTTCAGCGTTCCGTCGAGAAGCTTGATGGTCGCCGTAACGAAACTCTGCGCGTCAAGGCTGAGAGCGACGTTGCGCTCAAGTACTTCGCCAATCTCGTCCGCGAAAGCGGTCATCAGCGTCGGGTTGTCGAAGCTGTCGATCTTGATGGCCATCCTCCTGGCCTTGCTGGCATTGGAGGTTTCCACTAGACGGCCTGGGTTGGGAGGCATTCTCCGCTTTAGTTGGCTTTTCTTTGTTATAGTCGGCGTTATTGGTGCCTGTTGTGAGAAAAACACAGATTACCATCATACCCCTTGTTTTTGAGCACACACAAACATCCACACACACATAGATCGCCTGTATGAGACAGGAAGGGGAGGTTAAAATTGCTAGCGTATGCATCACGAGCTCATGAGTTGACGGAGGAATGCCGAGACAAACATAGTTGATGAAGTGATTCTCCCTCTTGAGACGTAAATCGGAGGGTGGTGGTGGGTTGGTTAGTGTTACCAATTGTGGAATGAGACTCGGCTCCTTGCTTATTGAGTTCCCTGCGGTTTTCCCTTTGCCTTCTTTTGGTTATCAACATGTGAAATGGGCTTACGTAGCTACAGGAGGGTAGAAAAAGTTAAAACGGGAGTTGTACGATACGGAACAAGTTGAATGCTGTAGATAAAAGGCCCGGTGTTGATCCTCGGTGCAAGCCCGCTATATCCATCCCGCTCCATAGGTAGTCATACCCCATTTTTCTTGGCTTCTCTAACCATACACAATAGAAACCCCTGCAACTGCATCCTCCAGGAACTGCATATACGCCAGTTATTGCATAGGATTTGGCTGGCTGAATTACTTCCCAGCTACAACTGCATAACTGCATACTGCATACGGATCTCAGACAATTAATTTTTGGTGCGTATGCACTTATGAATCCGGTCCCGAAGAGTAAGATTCTTAGTAGAGGGTCAGAATTTAGTGTCTCGGCCTCTGGCTGGCTTCCTTTTCGGGCCTAGCTCAAGTCTAGGAACTGCATATATGCCATTTAGTGTATAGAATTCCCAGGTCTGAATTACATGCAGTTTCAGGGGATTCTACTGCATATCCTTGACAAAACATAGCCTCTAAAGCATAATGTATCGCATATGACTCTATCCGCTGCAGATCTCTTTCGTTTTCACCTAAGACCACCACCCAAACCAGACACTGACATATAACACTCTCTGTCCCTCCTCTTTCACCAAACCCCGTATCTACCACCGGTCGATCGTCTTTCACATCACCCAAAAAGCCATTCACAACTATCACATCAATCCCTTCAAAATGGCCTCCCCAACCTCCTCCCCAACAAAAATCAAACTAGCAGCCGCCCACTCCGCCCCCATCTACATGTCCAAATCCGCCACCCTCGCCAAAGCCATCAACCTGATCCACGCCGCCGCCCGCGACGGCGTTTCTTTGCTCGTCTTCCCCGAGACTTACGTCCCCGGCTACCCTTACTTCATCGAGTGCTACCCTCCCCTAAAGCAAGTCGCTGCTCTGGCTCGGTACGCTGAGGAGTCTGTCGTCGTCGATGAAGATCTGGACGGGGTGGTGGAAGCCTGTAAGCAGACGGGGGTTTCTGTGGTGCTGGGGGTGTCGGAACGGATGAAGGGTGGTTATACGTGTTTCAATTCGCAGGTTTTTGTTGCCGGCGGAAGGGGAGGAGGGATTAGGGGAACGCATAGGAAGTTGCAGCCTACGTATGTGGAGCGGGTGGTGTGGGCGCAGGGGGATGGGTCGACGCTCAAAACTTGGAAGGGGATGCTTGGCTCTGAAGCAGATGAAAAAGAGAAGTCCTGGAACGTCGGCGGCCTAGCCTGCTGGGAACACACCATGCTCCTCGCCCGCCAGGCCCTGATCACCCAGCAGGAACACGTGCACGCGGCG